>PPHD01006501.1:0-24446 GCA_002909625.1 Bambusicola thoracicus
GGACACTTCTCTAGGCTGAAGTCTGTTTGCCATCTACTCTTCTGTAGAAGTAATTTGGTCTAAGTAACTTCATATGCAGTGGGCAGCAGGGAAATTTTCAGAGCTGAACTTGTGGTAATGTGTTTCTCAACTGGGAATGGTAAATCTATTTTTTTGTCTTTATGCAAATACTGCAGACCAGTATCTTAATGGGACTATAAGATGAGAAGAAAAATCATCACAAATGTCTAGGGTGAATGTCTATAAGCAGTCACCTAAGGATAAGCCAGTGGTTTTTAAATGAACAAATAAAGTTACTGCACAAGCTGAGGGTGCTGGATGCATGCACGCTGTGAACACACTACTGATGCTTCCATTCCTCTGAAAAATAGGTTCTGGGTAAGGCTGCACAGGAGCAGTGCTTATTCTCTGACATTTCAGGTTGGATATTAGGAAAAATGTATTTTCCAAAAGAGTAGTGGTGCAGTGGCACAGGCTGCCCAGGGAGGTGGTGGAGTCACCATCCTTGGGGGTTTTCAGGAAAAACAGAGATGTGGCAATGATGGATATGGTTAGTGAGCATGGTGGGGAGGAGCTGATGGTTGGACTAGATGGTCTTAGTGGTCTTTTCCATCCTTTATGATTCTGTGGTTTTTATGATCCCATTTCTAGGCATGGAACTCAAGGACTTTGTCTTGGGAGGAACTTTTGGGATCTGGTTCCCCACATCTGCTGATGCTGTTTTTCCTCTTGGTGGCAACAAATTAGCACTGCATGAGTCCCACAAGGAAGGGAAGACTTCTCCTTAAAACATTGCTGTAATACTGGTGGGGTCCAGACCATGTGCCAGGTGTTACAAAAACATGCAAAAAGGGGACGCTGCCCAGGCTAGAGGCAGTACAAAGCTGCTGCAGCATATCCTAATTGTTCTACTTTGTAACACTGCTTACTTTCTTTTCCTGTTGCTATTTTTTTTTTTCTTATTACAATTAGGGTTATCTCAAGTGGAAATTAAATTATTCATCTCTTGTCATTTAGCAGCTACATCTTCTACTGGGTTAAGGTTTGTGTCTGTGCCTGACAGGAAAGGATGTCTAACCTCTCTTTAGCTTACTGTTTCTCTGACATGTGTATTGTGTTATGGCTTAACCATGCAAGTCTCATGTGACTAATTTTTGGCATGTTGGGGAGCAAGGGACTAATCACAACCACTCAGTTCAACTTGTGTGTGTTTGCAGTAATAAGGTTCAAAGGTTTCAGGGTAATTATATTAAATTTCTAGCCTTCTTGCTAATTTTCTGCTGATTGAGGGGAGAAATGATGATCCCTTTATGCCCTAAGGAGTGTCTTCCCTTTCAGCAAGGCAGGTGGTGGTGTCCAACTACCCCAGCCTACTGTTTTCCTGATTGTACACCTACTCAATTTTCTGAGAGATCCTACTCCTTGATTTTTCAGACTAATTGTGTGAAATATCCAGGGTATATAACAAAGATATAACGTACATTGACTTGTACCATTGTAACATAGATTAGTTATTTAAATGAAGGAAGAGGATGTCTTTCATGAATAAGGCAAGAGAAAATAGTTCTGTAGGAACGTTCTTTTTGTTTAATGCAGGTCTGTGGCTTTGGTGCTAAGACTTCAATAGCTGGCAAGATGCTCAGTCATCTGGGAAGACCTGATGGGAGCCACAGATTAATCACATTGTGATATCTTGACATTTCCTTGCCATGTTTGCATTGCAGCATTCAGCTGTAGGTGCTGATGTTGCATCACAGCAAAAAAAAAAAAGTCAGCATGTGCTGATGGGGGAGAATGAGCAGAGTCTCACTGTTGTCCCTTGCTTGTGGCTGCAAGGAGCTGGGAAGAGAATTTTTTTCCCCTTTGTTTTTTTTTTTTTCACCGTTGTCCACCTTGCCTATTGGTTTTTGTTCTATTTGCATTTTAGGATATCAGGCCTATGAAAAATGTAGTCCCTTGTTTTCTGTGTGTTGTGGTTTAACCTGTCAGGTCACTCAGTACTGCACAGTTGTTGGCTTATCCCTTCCCAGTGGGTTGAAGGAAAGAACTGGAGGGAAAAAAAGTAGAACTCATGGGTTGAAATAAAACTATTTACTAAAATAGAGTAAAGGGAAAGGATAATAGTTATGACAATATGTATATATGAATATATTTAACAAGTAATGCAGAAGCAGTTGCTTACCACACACTGACCAGTGCCCCACCCCCTTCAAAACTCTGCTTTCGCATGATGTCATACGGTATGGAAGATCTCTTTGGCTGTTTTAAGTCAGCTGTCCTAATTCCATTCCCTCCCAGCTCCTGGGGCTCTTTGCTGTGAATGGCCTTGGCTCCATACAGCACTGCTTAGTAGCAATTATTAACGTCAGTGTGTTATCAGCATTGTTTTTCTCTTAGAACCAAATGTAGCATCATACCAGATGCTCTGAAGAAAACAATTCCTTTCCAGCTGAAACTAAGAAGACGCTGTGTTGGTAGGATTTTCTTGTTCTTGTTTCTATATTGCTTTTGTCAGATTAACATAAAGCAAGGAGGCAGTTTTCTCTTCTGGATGGAGGAGCAGAAGTTATCCCTTTTGAGTCTGTCTTTAGCTTTAGTACTGAGAACTCTTCAGGACAATCTGAAAATGTCCCTTAATTTGTCTGCTTGGATGGTGGCCAGCAGAGGTTTTCTTGTGTGGGCCTGCTTTGTTTGTTTTCCTCAAAAATTGTGTGCTGATTCAGGCCAGTTGCTGCTGATACTCTTTGGGTATAGTGTTTGTAGCTAATTAAAAATAACCACTAATTGAGAGCGGAATGTTGTGAGCTTGGATTTTCCTGCACTTCATCTAGGATGAGTGTTTTTCTGGAAAAGCAAGAGTGAATCTGCTTCAAGATGCTTCCCTCAATTTGTAGATAAAGATGCATTTGAAAACTAGCTTAGTGTTGACTCGTAACATTGGTAAAATATGTGGGGAAATTGGACTTTCCTTAAAAAGTACAGCATCTTGTCCCTTTCATGTCTTTCAGAAATAAACTTGTATTAGCTGTACGTAGGCATTATGCAGTACAGCTGGGGTTGCTGGTGGATAGGCAAGGTTGGATCTCTTCATGGGGACTCCTGAATGTGCTCCTATAGAGAGTATTCTCTTGTTACTGAATTTGGTGTAGGAATTCCTGAGCAAGGCTGCATAATCTATGTAATACTATTGGAACAGATGATCAGAACTTCCTTTTCCTTGTCTGCCAGATATTGCTTTCAGGTGTGTTGTCCTGAAGAGTATCCTAGTACTGACTCATGAGGTCACTGAAGTACGTGGGGAATTGAATTTTCTTTTAAAACGTGCAGTTTTCACCCAACCTCATCTACAAGGTGGGCATACCTGTGGCTCTCTACTCATGTCTCACCCTGTACAGGCCTCTGCTGATTGCTGTGAAGGAGATCTCTTTGCGGTGTTCTGAGGGATAAGTGGTGATGTTTCAGCTTCAGCCCATTGCACAAGTGTGGCACTGTCTCTTCTGGCGTAATCCCTTTGTGTGCGTGATCGATCTGCTGCACTTGCTTCAGTTCCTGCTGACCTTTATGGTCTCTTGCCTTTTATTTTTAGACAGCTCTGTGTGCGCCTCTAATTAAAAATAACGTTTCAATGCTTCAGCAAAAGAGGCATCTGTACAATGACTTCACCAAAATTGTGATGAGCCAAAGCCTGCAAATTTTGGAGATGCCTTAGTGGTTGTTGCTGATCTGGAAATAGCAGGTTGTAAGATGGGTATGAAAGCAGTAAAAGAAGATACAAAACCTTTTCTGTTATTTTTATGCGGAAACAGTGAATGATGCTTGGATGCTGCTTCTGTATGTTTCTCTATTGACAAATGCTAAGGTTTCTCTTATGTCTAATCATGGCTCCAAATTGCATGGCTGCTTTTTGACAAAGTGCAGTGTCCTTGCAAGTAAACATTTTTCTCTTCCTGAAAGTGCTGAACAAGATTACTGGAGCCTGTAGGGTCTCCAGAAAAGCCTCCAGCCTGCTGCTTACCTGCTGTCCTCTGTACAGAGGTATCTGTGTGTGAGCCCATCATTTAAGCTGGCCTCCTAGCAAGAGGGAAGAGGCAGGCACGTCTGTTGCATGATTTCTTTCCTTTCCTGTTCATGTAGACATTTCAAATAGGTCAGATGAATTCCACCCTAAAATTTCTCTCTGCTGACTGTAAGGGAAGCCTAAGGTGAAAACTCAGAGACGTTTACATTGCAGATACCTTATGTCAGAGGAGGTGAATCCCACCTCAGGAAATTGCTGGCTTTGGCTCATGGTGCATTTCCAATTTAAATCTGACTGTGTGATAAGCAACTGTGTGCTGCCCAGTGCAGCAGCAGTGCTGATTCAGCAGGATGGCTGGTGATGCCATGGAGAAATTAAGGTGGCCCCAGACCCCCCCCCACACACCTTGCACCCCAGGGGAGTTCTCAAGAATCATAAAGGTATTAAGGCACATACCTTAAATCTCACAAAAATAAATGCAGGGCTGGTAGAATGTGAGTGATTTCTCCTGTTTGTTATAGTAGGATATGAAGTTCTTGTGCTCTGCGTTGAGAGTGGGATTTTCGTTGTGTGCTTTTGTACCTCTACTGTTTTCTGTGCAGTATGGCAGTCTGTGAGCCTAACTCCACCTTTGCCCTTCCATTTTTTCCAAAAACATTAATAAAGAAGATGTTGGGGGAGACGCATGTCTCAACTCATTTGGGAAGGCATCCTGGGGTAGGTACTTTGTGCAGCCCAGATCTTTCCTTGACCCTGGACAAATTGAGGATTGAGCTAATGAAGCATGTCCTCTGAATATGGAGTTGATAGATCCTACTGCAGTTTTTCTTCATAACGTTCAGGGGGGAAAAAAAAAATCTTCCCTCCTTTCTTAAGTGACAGAGAGCTGCAGTCTAGACAGATGTTTCAGTGCAGGTTTTGGCTGCTGCTCTTGGACCCCAAACCCAACTCTTGGTTTTGCCATCTGTTTCTGTGGCTGTATGGGGAGGAACCAGCCTGGGAAATGCATCTCTAATTTTAGAACCTCCATTTGGTTTGTAGCTCTGGCTGGGCTGTTTTCAATTGGGATTTGTTTCCTGGCTGGCTCACAGCTGATTTTCTATAGCTGTGTGGTACCAGTACAAGCTATGGGACAGCACAAGGAGTGCAGATCTGCTTAAAATGGTGTCACTCTTTGCATGGAAATGCTCATTGAGCTATGATGCGTATGTGTTACATGTCTCATTGTTTTTCCTTCTCCTCTTTTTAATTTCTCTAAAAATAGTAGAAAGCTGAAGGTGACCCTCACTTGAACCCCTTTGCTATGATGGAAAGGATGTTTGGTCTCCATCAATGTTCATCAAGCATCAATAAATGTCAGTGTCTACATTATTTTCCTTCATGGAAGAATTCAGTAACACACCTTTGCTTCATACACACTTCCATGTCGGATGCCATTGTGTCAGACTGCCTCTCTGCTGGCATCTACTACACAGCAACAACATGAGATGGAATATAGGTGGGAAGGTTCAACCTTGATTTATCACCAACATCCACCTCTGACACCGTGGGACAGCAGAAAAGAATAGGAGGCATTACTTTTGGAGCAGCTCTTGTATCTAAACACATATAGGATATATACGTATACATAAGTGTGTGTATATATCTTTATAAGTGTGTTAAAACTCAGTGTGTAAGGTGTATTCTGATCTTCCTACTGTTTTTGATTCACTCAAGGAGAATATGACAGAATTTAAGTTCAGCTTCTTACAGTCACATTCTACGACTTGCACAGAACTTTTGAGAGATGTGGGAGTGCAGTGCATTTCCTGCATCTTAAATGTAGTGCTATATATATATATACATATGTATGTATATATATATGTATATGCACAGCATGTGCCCCATCTATCAGTACTGCAGATACATAGTGTTAAATTCACTTACTCTGTTCCTAATTATTTGGTACTGGTTTCTTCTCTGCATTGTTGGCTTTAATTTTTTAGGCGGGTAACTGGATTGCTGAGCTGCCCTTCATTTTGGGTAGGATAGAGATGCAGATTTTAAGGCCTGCACTGTGGCAGTGATGCACTGGTGGCTGTGGCAGAATCTGTGCAAGCTGATGCGGAGCCTGCTTTAATTTGGTGTCCGTAAACTTGTGAGGGGAGCTTTATAGGGATGCCATTGCTTGTATCCTCCATGGTAGCAGCTGTTTTAAGTTATGAGGTAGTGATCTTTGTACTTTCAGTGTGTGAGGCAGTTAAACTGGTAAGCCAAGTCCTGCAATGGGAAAACTGCATTTTAGCCGTAGCTGAAGGGAAAAAAAAATTAAGTGTACAAAAACAGCTGGTATAATTTGTGCAGTGCCATTGTTTGGACAGTTTTGCCCTCATTAGAGGGCTAAGGCAATTTTCCTTTGTTCTTCAGCCATAATGTAAGGTAGCATATGTTACTTTCACTAAGTAGAAGGAGAGCCGATACCAATATGTAAATACAGCATGCCAGCTAATGATGAGGAAAAATATTAAATTTCTACTGTTTTGAATAAGTTTTAAGTGAATGTTGAAAACAAAGCAGATGTTGCTGAGTCTTTACTTCAGTGTGGTTTAAAAATTCAAATGATGATAGTTGTCAGATCAAATTAAAAAAATCAAAGGCAAGCTGCATGGGATTGGATCCCATCAAGGACAAAACCAAGTGACTTACTGCCTCAAAAAAAAGAAAGGGGTGGGGGGGGGATTGGAGACACTCTCATTTCCACTGCTCTGGCTGAAAATATCAGCTTCTGCTAGAGATGATCTGGAGTATTTCCTTCTGGGTGACTTGTTAGCCATTGGACTTAGTAGTTCTGTTTTCAGAGTTGATGTCTAGAAAGGGTATTCCTGCCTTCCCTAATCTTCTGAAATGGTGTGTGTGTTTCATTGCAGTGATTTAGGGCACTTCTGCAATTTGCAGTGTGGTTGTGTTGGCCTGCACCAAGTACCGGGGATTTATCTGTGCATCAAACACCATTGCATACATTTAGCTCAGTGTTATCCCCGAACTGCTGCAGCCGTGTGATGTGCCCTTGCACAGTTGTGTTCTTAAGAATGTCTTTGGGTTGCAAAGATGTGTGCATTCTGCTTGAATAAAATTTATTTGCAGAAAAACAGTTGTGCGTGTTCAAAATCTGTCTGTTCCTCTCCAGGGCAACACTTAGAAACAGAGCCAGGGCCCAAGGGAATTAAACATGATATTTTAATGATATCTTTGTTGTATCTTATTTTTTCATTTCCCTAATATTTGGCAATTTGAAATCTGAATGAATCCTCTTCTTATTGGAAATAAACTGTATTTCTGATTAGAGCTTATGATACACTTGGGGCTCCTGTCAATACAGCTTTAGCATCTGCTTCTGTAAGAAAGCACTGATCGAGCCTGAATGGCATTGAGGTGTTGTGTTGAGACCAGCTTTCCCACTGAAGGACACAGCTATAGAGCCGAGTCCAAGTGCTGACTTATTTCTAAATATCATTCTGTTTTTTCAAATCTACTCTCTTGCTGTGAGCATCTTAAATATTATTTTAATGTAGGCTTGTGTTCCCTCTGGTTTTAGAGCAGCTGTTAACACAAACTGTTCGTAGAATGGCACAGACTTCTATAGCGTTGATTTTTATTTTCCAAGTTGTTTTCCTGTTTTTGTTTTTAGAAAGCGTGTGAATTTGGAGCTCCATTAGAAAAATTGGGACGTGGGGACTAGATGGCATGCGTATGTGAAAGGACAGCTGTGACAAAGAATGAGCTTGTCTACAGACTCTGGAGCAATGAGAAGTTGGGGGATGCACTTCAATACGGTATCTTAGCAAACATCGGTCTCATTTGAAGAGATTGGATTTAGCATTAGCACTGGCATGGAATTGCCCTTCAGGTTTTTTTGTGTATTTTTTTTCAGATTTTTGCTAGTTTACCTTTCCAGGCTTTTAATGAGGTGTCAAGTGTCAAGACTTTGTTAATCCATATTAATGTGATCTCAGGCAGGAGAAGGCTTAATGGCACAAGCTCTTGTCTGTTCCCCTTCCAATTCTGAAGATAATTCACAGTGCCCCGCCTCAAGGGAGTGACCCTGCAGGTATTTGCCTACGGCTTGGGTTGAAACCTAAAACCTTGGAGAGAATTCCACTTGAGATCCTACGTCTGGTTTGCTGAGGATTGGCAATGATCTTGCAGTAAGGTGGCATTTTGATATCTTAAAAAAGCTACCTGCAGAAAAAGCTGAAATTCTGGATCTGTGCAGTCTGTAGCATTCATATTATTGGATTACATTGACTTTTAATATTTGGCATCTATAGCTTACCGTATACCTGTGTTTAATAGTATCAGCTTGTTTAACACTGTTCAGCAATGGTGTCTGTCTGTTCTTTACTTACAGCAGTTTTTATTTCTTACTTTTCATTATTTTGTTTAAAAAAATCTTAAAGAATATGTTCACTACGAGCTATTAACCTTCATTTGCTATTAGTTGTATTGTAAGCTGGCATCGCAAATGCTGTGAGCTTAAAGAAATGTTTTAATTGGGTCATTAGATCCTGTGTCATTGGGTGATTGCCCGAAAGCAGCGATAACTGGAAGAGGTGTACACAGTCAGGGTCTTAATTCAACAAAGCACTTATGCAGATACGCTGCTAAGGTTGAAATCCTCCTTTGCATTTGAGACCTGAATTGATTTTCTTAGGGAGGACGCAGTGCTTTGGCAGGTGTGGCTGATGCAGAGGAGCTGGTGAACTTGGTTAGTTTGGGTTCCTGGGCAACATTTGAGTTAGATGGAAGTGGTGCTGCACATTGGGAAAGTCTACTGTGATATTTTGCTTTGCTGTATTTCTGCATTGGCAATGTTACTCATCTGTTTAAAAAGAAAAAGAAATAGTGAATTTTGTGTCAAAATGAAAAATGACATCTTGTTTTTCACTTAACTGCACTGAGTTCCAATGGATGCTTTCACTGTTGTAACAGAAATGTGCATTTTTATCAATACAGTATAGCAACTCTTTCTGTCTAAAGCAGAGAAGCTTCTGAAAGGGCCCATTGGCTGCCCGCATTTTTGTGTCTTCCCAGTAAATGGTTTGCAGTTGGTCAGATTGCAGAAGTCAAAACAAACAAACAAAAAACCAACACAACAACAGCAAAACCAATAAGTGACATTTTTGAGTCAGGGATGTTTCTCTGTCTTGCTTTGCTAGGGATGGGGAAAAGTTTCAACGCAGTCATTTGTAAGGGAAGCATACTAGGTGCAAAATGTCATGCTCTGTAATTGGATTGTAACTTCTTGTTACAACACAGCCAATGGGATAAATATTTTATTGTGAATCATTTCTTTTCTCGCCTTAAAAGGTCTTCTGTAAAGAAATAGATTTATTTAACACCTGCGTAGGTTGATGAACTCTCTGTCAAACCTTTGGTAGCTTCTGAACCTGTTGCTGAATTTCATTCCTGGTAGTCAGAGGCAAAGAGGTTGCAAATTAATTTCTCCTGTCTGTGGAAGCTGGTACCCAGGTAAAGCCCACCAGCATCTCTTCACTGTAAGGGACTCATCATGAGGTTCATCCTGAAGGATGTTTCAAAGCATCCACATCTTCCATTGCAAATCGCGCATAAATTGGGTTTCCTCTGTTTGTGCTTGGTGGAGTGAATTGTTCTTGGAGAGGGTGATATTACTGCTAACATTACAAATGGGACTTTGTGTAACCTCAAGCTTTTTCTTGGGTTGTTTTTTTTCCTTTTTAACAAGCTTAGACTTGCAAGACCTGATCTTCGGTGATGTATTGTGACAGTGCTTCTAGCACCTTCAGTGGGGCTGCAGTCTATTTATACCATCTGAGGTCTGGCTTTAATTGATGGATTTTTGTACCTTTTTAAGTGAACATAATTTATGTGAATGCTTTACAGTCCAAAGTAATAAAAAATCTGAATTGTCACCATTTCTTTCTAATCGTATCACAAGACAGATTCCTGAGTAAAGTATGCACATAAACTTTTAGCCCATTGAAATATGCATATATAATTTAATTTGCATACATTAAATTCTTAGTTTCATTAATGATTGAAGATTCTTTTGCTGTTGGAAGGCTCTGTCACGTTTTTTTCCCCTTGATTGAATTGCCTATTCTATTTAAATCAGACTAGGTAGTACTGCTTGTGTGTTACAGAACAATACTGGTAATTTTCTTGCATCTATTATCAATGTGACTAATAAATAACTGGCCACACTGTATTATTAGCCACCGATATATCAGAGTGTAAGGCTTCTCCAGAGAGGAAATTTTGAAGTGCAAGATGGCAATTGCAGGGGATATGGCTGAGAAGGTGAAGGAAAGAAACCTTGACACTGTATGTAAAAAGAGCATTTCAATATTAGCTGTGTTTAAAAGGCAGTAAACACATTTTGTAGTTTCCTTAAAAATAACTAGAATAACAAATGCAGAGAGCTCTTTTTACCCCCATATTATGCCACAGCAAAACAGTAAACATAGAGTATTTTAAAACAAATTTTAAGCAATAGAACACTAAACAAGCAAAGAGCTGTATTTTGCTGCTGGCTCAGTGCTGGGTTTGAGGCTGCTGTTGCTGATGGGTTTTTTCATTTTGCTGGGATTGCTTTGAAGTTTAGTTTGGGAGGTTGTGGGGCTATTACACCACTAAAACAAGCTGAAGTCATCTTCTCTAAATTTCCAGTGATTAATATTTCCTCATTTCCTTTGGAACTGAAGACGTCTTTCCAGAAATTGGAAACTTCAAGAGCTACTTTGTGAGCATCTGTACCATGATTTCCCAGTGCTGGAGAAACTATTAGAAGAAGGAACCAGTTTCTTGGCTGAAATGGCTCTGGGTTACCCATTAGGCTGTTTGATGGTTTTGTTTATAGTATGAATATTTAGCTTTCACTGTCTGTTTGCGGTGTCAAAAGAAAGGACCCCTCTCTGTTACGAAGCTAAAAGTGGCTTTTGCATCCTCTTTGCATTCTTATTTTGCTTTCCTGTCTATTGTATATGCTAAAATTGAAAGCAAATCTGGGTTATCTTCTACAAGAGGTGACTGATGGAAAAGAATGGTGAGGTTGTAATTGCCCAGGAGGGTCCTCATCCTGTGTGTATGTGTGTTATCTGTAGAGCAGAGCAATCCCATTGAGTTTAAGTGGGACATTCTAGCTGTTTAGAAGCATGTTGTGTAGTTGAGTGTACTCTGAGCTGTTGGTTAGGGTTGAGTTTGGCTTGGAGGTCAGGGCACAATGATTATAGAGAAACTAGGATTAAAGGAGGAGTAAGAGGGAAAGCAGACAATTACTGAGAACAGAGAAACGACGTAGTGTTTAAAGATTCCCTTTTTACTGAGGATCAGATATGCATGGACAATGTAGTGACACTTGCTCTTGAGTACTCCGAGTTTGCACTTTGATATTAATTGAACCAAAGACTAAAATTCCTGCTTTGTTGATTGATTTTTTTTCTTTAATTTTAAACTGATTAATGTTTTCATTTGAATAGCACTGCTGACTTTGCAAAAGATGTGATCTTTTAATTAGCAGATGTCAGGATTAGCATTAGTGTTGAGTTGTAATTAGCATTTGTACGCATAGCAAAAGACCCGAGCTCAACTTGGCAGCAAGGAGAATGAAATTATAGGTAGTGTTGTAACTTGGCGCTTTACTGCATATCTGTAATGTTGTTATGGAAAAGCAAAACCCACAAGTATTATGATCAGTGCATGAAGTCTAGTGGATTAATTGCTGATAGAAAAATTACATATAAATTATTGGTATGTGTTCTACTAGTTAAATCATAAGTTTTGTTGGCCTAACAGAATTTAATATATCTAATTGTCACACACTGATGCTCTTAAATTGAAATGGTAATAGTTTCTTGGCTAGGTTGCAGCAGCACACGCAAGAGAGCATGGATGTTTCTGGGAATAGTGTGTTTTGAGTAGAGGAGACCCAGCTGAAGTGTGGGACATCTGGGGCACTTACAGACCCACTTCAGACAAAATTAAAGAATCAAAGAGCAATCACTTGATGCCTTTGTTTGCAGAAATCAGGGTTCACCTGGGACCTGGACTGGGCTTGTATGGCTCTCTGGGTCCCCTTGATAGATCCCTCCACCTGGGCAACAGTCAGTGTCAGTTTGGCTCCGTTTAGTTTCCTTCCCTGTGAACAGTTAATAAGTCTGAACAGGCATGTTAAATTTAGGTATGTATAAGTTAGAAATTTCTAACTGTTGGCAACATGCAGAAATACCTTGAATTAATGATTTTTCCTCTGCAGATGAACAGAGTTCAGTGCAGATTTCCAATGAAGCTGTTTTTGATATGAAAATGAAGTTAAATTAGTGTTCAGCTGTTTGTTGGAGGTGATGCGTGTTGCACTTCAGACTTGCTGCTTTGCTTGTTCAAAGCAGCTCTTCTATGCAGTCTCCTTTCTCTGAGTCTCAACATAAAATAATTAAATTCTAAGTAGCAGTCATGGAAAAGGGAGTATGAAGAAACAAGGGGTGAGGAACAGGGCAGTGCATTTATCACGGGTCAGGGACCTGCAGACGGACCAAAGTAATAAAATAAGAATGTCTTTTGGAGGGAGACTTTACCTCTTCTGCTGATGGAAAAATCTGCATCATTCAAGTAATTGGAGAAAAAACATAATTGACTAATGTTGTATCTAAAAGCCAATGATTGGTTGTAGTGGGGAAAATCTATTTAGTAGCATTTTATCCATGTTAAGGAAAAATAGTCCTTGATGATGCTGCTAGGTAATTAAAGCCAATGGTGATTTTGGTGACTATTAGTCAAACTCAGCAGCTTGGCTTTTGGTAGACCACAGAAAAAGAACTTGACTACTGACAGTTCAGGAATGGAGATTTAGGGTTTGTGGTTCTGGTCCTTGTATTGGGCGGGTGTGGGGGGAAGTAAGAGTTTTTTCAGTAAGCACATCTGTGGTAATGATTGTAATGTTAATAATAGTGAAACAAGTTTGCAGTGTTTTTCAGGGCTGGACAGGAGGGTAGCATCCTGTTCCCAGTGCACAGACTATTCTTTGGGTTTTGGTTTTTCCATTGTACCTGTAGGAATAGGGTTAGCACTTCTGACTCCCTTTGCCCAGTACTCTGAAATTCATTGCTGTCAAGTGTGTATCAGGATGATGATTTACTAAGGGTTCCTACACTGTCTTAGTGTTTTTGGTCTTTTGAATGCTATCAGAGGCAAACAGAAAAAAGGCAAAACTCATGCATGTGAAGCTGATGTTTTAAAAATAAAAATATTTTCAGAGAAAACTGAGACATAAAGTCTCAATCCATATGTTTTTTTCCTTCTCGTTTTAAAGCTGGATTTTAGGAAGCAATAAAAATTTCAGATGTTTATAGTAGATGACAGTCTGCTCCCCTCTTGTATTTCCACTAGGGAGAAGTGATAAAGATTTAGATATCTTTTTGCATGCATAATTAATGCTTGTGTGCGTAACCAACAACCCCAAACCCCAAAACACACCCACCCTTGCATCCAAAATCCTATCTGCAGAAGCAACCACTAGTAATTTTAGGCACAGTGACAACATGTGCTTAATACACACTGTTTGGGTGTATGTTTTTATGTTACTTGTATGCTTGCAAGGGAGTGGATTGGGATTTAAATTAATTTTTAGGGTGATTTTTTTTATAAGTTTCAAATATGGTTCTGTTTGTCCAGAGGCAGGGAGGGCTGGCTTGTCTTCCCAGCTCTGCCGTGGGCCTCCATGACAAGAGCAGAGGTGTAGCACAAACTGCATGATGTGTCAGCAAGAGCTAATTATTCTCTTTGCTCAAGATAATTTGGTTTAATTTCTCTATTGGGGGCTACCAACTATTATTCTTCTCTTTTTAAAATCTCATTTTGAACACTTCCCCATCCAGTATTTTATTTCTGAGAGGAAGAAGCAGCAATATCAAAGGCTAAGACTGTTCAAGGTGTTGACCTTTCAAGGCAAATGCGTGTTGCATATATAGCAGTATAAACTCTGAGTGATCATTCAATGAAATTGCATTAAAAACTATGGTGAGTCTGATTTGTCAAATGAAGAAGTAGTACATCTCACCTTCCAGCTAAATAAATACAGCATGTAGTGGAGTGTAATACTATCATCATAACATAATTGAAATGATATTATTCCAATGTACAATTCAATAAAACTAACCACAGTAGTGCAGTTATCGATTTAAATTCAGTTAAAAGCAATTCACATATTCAGTTCAAAATATTTCTGATGAATATCAGCTCTGGTAATACGATTTCCTTCATTCAGTAGCAGAAAAGAAGTTTTTATCAGCCTAAAATATCAGATAAAACGTTCAGAAAGAATTTGATTTTGCTCTGTTGGCGTGAACAGACTGAGTCTTTAATGGTGAGGACGCTTTTTTTTTCCAGTGTTTGCATTCTGGTGCAACTCCAGTTTTTACTGAGTTTGAAAAATAAAATAAATGGATTACTTAATGACATGTGTCCAAAGGCAAGGAATTCTTTCTGCTTGAAGCTGCCACAGCATGTTGGAGGTGGGATTATTTGTCATGTAAATGCCTGACTCCAACCTCTTCTGAACCAGAAGAAAGAGTCTATGGTAATTACTTGGGTTTTTCCTAGTGTAATTAGCAAGTAATCTGCTGTGACATCTAAGTACAACATATGTAGACAGTGTACAAGTAAATATGTTCAGTGAATTGTAAGGCGGCGTTGGCCTTTTTAAGTGGAAGCTGCAGTATTACCATATGCATGAGGGCCTCATGCATACCCTGGCTCTCAAGGTTATTCCTTCCTGGCGTGCTCTAAAAGGCCATTGAAACATGGAAAAGTGACTGCACAGCAGATCGTTTCACTGAGGAGCAATGAAAATACATAGATTTGGCGTTTGTTTCTTCCTTGTGGCAGGATCAATAACTGCAGGCTTAGGGCCAACATTGCCCTTCTTTCTCTTCCTCCGTTTCTTTTTGTGTTCCTTCTCTTGCCCCTCTTTTAAATCATTTTTTAAGCAGGCGGCACAGCCATTAATATTATGGGGATTTAGGTCTTGCCATAAGTACTACCTTGTTAGTTCTCTTTTGGCTTCAGTTGTCAGAATAGCTATCAGCTGACTGTACACCAGCTCTCCTTTAAGAGAAAAAGTGAAAGGCTTAGAAAAAGTCCATTGGTCCAGGAAAAGTGAATCCAGCGTGTGCTCTTCTTTCTCCTTTTTTTTTTTTTTGTCTTTTAAGAGTTCCTTGAGGATGCAGACATCTTGGAAACAAGTTGTGAAGCCCACTTCAGGGAGGGAAGCCAGCCTGTTTATAGCTGCTGCTAGCTCTTTGCAGGTGTCCAAACCCTCTCCAGGTAGGGAAGATGTGCTCTGTTCTGGCTCTTTCCATTTTGTACATAGCTTTTACAATTTTTTTCCCCTGTGCTCGCCTTTGTGCATACTTGCTCATACTAGCATACTTGTTCTATGTATTTGTAGGTCCTTCTGCTCTTCCGTAATTCTGCCAAGTGTGTTATAAAACCTTTTGCAGTAGGAACAAGTGAACCATATACAATGTGCTGAGCTGGCCAGAGGTCTTTGCTTCATCTGCTGAGGTTACTTCCTCAGTCTGAACTTGAGCTTTAGGACATATTCCGTATTGTTGATGAAAATGATGACAAGGAACCAATTGATAGCTGTAAGTTTATGACAAAAGCTTTACATCTGAAGGTAGATTCTTTGCATTCACCTAAATTTCTCTTTTTTTCCTGTTTGCTTTATTCATAGAGATGCACACTATTTTTTTTGTCTATCAAAAGCATATCTAATTTGTTTCAGAGTAAGGAAGGATATAAAACTGGAGCTTGTAGTGAGCATAAATCCTTCTTGAAATGTTCTGAATGCTTGAATTTTCATTCCATTTCAGTTATAAGGAAGGCTGTACCCTGAAACCCAAGAAATGTTCAGTGGCTACACCTTTGTGTGGAGAGACCTTGAAGTTGTTAGCTGTGCTGGCTTGAAAAAGAAGAGAAGGCTTTTGAGCTGCTTTGGAGACATAGCACTGGAAGTACTTCATTTTTATTGCGTACATCATGTAGTGCTGTGAAAGGCTTAGGGAAGGCGATACCTTGACTGGAATGGTTCCAGCCTGGTGTCAACATCATTAAGCTTGCCACAGATGTGAGTTATTTGAAGTCTGGCATATATCATTTGTTGTTAATGGTATCCTTGATACGGCTGTTTTGGAAAATAATTTGCAATTTCATATATGCTATCAGGGTTTTTTATTTTTTTTTTTAATTATGGAACTGTTCAAAAAAGCAACCCTTGCACAGTATTGAGCTGACCCACCATTCGTTTCATGGGGGAGACTGTGCTCCGTGCTGTAACATCAGCATGCTTGCTTTGTTATATCAAGAAGGGAGTTGAAAATGTTGCAGCAAGCAGCCCTTCATGAGCTGCTGCTTCCTGCCTCCTTGATCGTCGAAGTCAGTCTTTCTCAGCTAGGAAAGAAATAAAAAATGAAGAAGGTTACTTTGCTCTTCTCCACTTTGTGACCTCCCCTTGCTTCCTTCTGATTTAGGATTTGTTACAAACTCAGGAAGAAATGTTTGAGGCAGCCTCTAGCAAGGCTGCTGGTGGTACTTACTTGTGCAGCATCCCACTGGTAGAGCCATAATCTCCTGCAAAGGTTTAGATGATTAAAAGTTGCGTTTGTGGCAGTGCTCAGCAGTTGCAGTTATCTGAAATTCCCAGGCTGTAAGTTACTTCCTCTCACATTGTTCAGAGTCTTTATGAAGGTTTTTTTTGTTTTGAGTTTAAATTCTTAAAGTGCAACTGATTAGAGCATTTCTCTTGACCTCAGGTTTTTGACATAGAAGCCTATGTAGGTGTTTGACAATTATTTACTTAGGAGGTGATCAGCATGCCGATGGATTAATTTTTTAGTTGAGATGAGCTAAGTTCAGTGCTCTGAAGGGAAAAAAAAAAAACAAAAAACCAAAAGTGGCACTAACTCAAATTGCATGTGTATCCACCTCCTAGGGCTCAGCTATTGGAGCAGGTGCTGGGAACATTCTCTGCTTACACTGGGAGTGCACAGGCAAATTTGTCAGCGGGAGAAAACATTCCCGCCCTGATAATTGTGGCTCGGCTGTGTGGGGAGGAATGCTGACCTTTCTTGTGTGTTGGCCAGGAGCTGTCATCGGATGGGGTGCTGCTTGCCCTGGCAGCAAGGCTTGAGGGCTCTTGTCCTCTTCCTTCCGCCTCGATAACAGCACTTGTCATCTTGCTGTGCGGGTGGATTTTACACAGCTCAGCATGCTTTTCAGCAGACACCAAAATATTAATTAGAATGCTGTAAAAATTAATTGAAACACAGCATAATCTCTGTTAAGTAAGGTCACTGAAATTGTCTTAAAATAGACCCCTCAAGAAATAAGATGAAATCTCTTAACAGAAAAGCTTGGCAGATTTCCTGTGCCAGTCCTCTCGAGATGCTTCCTGTTGCTGTTAAAGCACATTCAGTGTTTCTGTTTTTCCTTACAGCACCTGCCATTCAGAGCAGAGAACCAGTTTCCCAATCCTGCTTATCTCTGCTAATCCATTAATGGTATTTCAGCCTCTGTTGCCCAGATAGTTGGGATGGGAGCCAGGCATGAACTGATGGCATCTTCAGCTGAGCGTAGACTCCTTGGGAGAGGACAGTGGATGTGGATGGAGATCTGGGCTGGCAGTTCTTTGATTCCTATTGCAGATCTAATACCCAGCTGACTCGCCCCTCTGACTTCTTGCCAGAAATGTGCTTTCTGTGGCAGTCTGGTTGTCGTGCCCATATTTGACAGCTGAGGACATTTCTAAAGACAGGGCGGAGAGGCAGGCTTGATCTGCAGCTGGGTTGCATGACTGCAGCTGGCATGGCTGGACCTGAAGTTCTGCATGATTTTGGTACAAACACTGGAAGAAAAACAAACAAAAACCCCACCATTATTTGGGGTTCCCATTTTCCCTAGGCATTTTCCCTGGAGCAATTTGAGGCAGGTGGAGAGCAGTAGTCAACTTCAAACCTGAGGTGAAACAATAATTTATGCCTTGTTCCCCAGACAAGGAAGATGTAGCACTTGCATGCTTCAGAGCCCAAGTAAAATAGGTTGAATGTCATCTGCCCATCTGTCTGTCTTGTATGTGAAGAGCAGCAGATGAGGAGAATACAACTTCAGTCCTCCCATATGTCTGCTCATCTAAAAAATACTGGGATCTTCCAGTTCTCCCCACCTGCAGGGGAGAGTGCACTTTTCTACGCCATTCATTCAGTCTAACCTGTTTGCTGAATTACCTGGTAAGATCTTGCAAGGTTTTAGAGCAGAGCTGAAACAAAAGGTTTTGTTGTGGGCGCACATTAAGCACATAGAAACCTGGTCTGGAGAAATGGGTGCAAAACAATTGGAAGGATGAAAACCCACCAGCTTTTCCAATGGCTCCAGTCCTGCTGTTGTATTAGCTTTAGGAATAGCAACAGTGCCTTTTTCATCTTGTTTCCAGCTAGCTAATGCCAGATCGGTTTAGATTTGGAAGCAGAATCTGTGTTTAAGCTAGAGGTTGTTCCTCTAAGCCTTTGCAGAGGATGAATGAGTGGGAATTTCTGGCGGTCAATGATTGTGTGTAACACCTGCAGCATTCTATTTCAAAGTGAAGTTCTGTCTGGAAAGGTAAAATCACCTCCTGCAGACAGAGAAGGTCTCACTGGACCAAGCAAGTTTGCAGACTCGCAGCAGCGTTATTTTTTTCTAGCTCTGGTATCTCTTCTGGTGTTGTGACGTCCTCTCTTCCAATTGGAGATCAGTAGTCTGCAGCAGTAGCAACCATGTGGTGGAGGTGAGGGGAAGCAATCAGAGCTTCACCAAGATGAGAGCAGGGGTGGAAGAGCTGCTGTGTTGTCCGGATTCTGTGATTCTTTGAGACTTTTTCCCCCCTCCTCCCAACCCAAGCCCTTCTGCAAACCAGTGTTTCTTCCCTGTTGAGAAATTCTGTGAGGAGCTTGTATGGATGTGCAAGTCTGTAATTCCAATAGGAGTTTACTTAGCTTTGGAACTAAGTGAGAAATAAGTCCCTGTGCTAGTGCTTCTGGGGTGATGGCAGCTGCTTACAAGGGCACATCTGTTTGGAGGAGCTATTGCAAGCCTGTTTTGGTCTTCCTGATCATCATCAGCACAGGATGGCAGTTGCTGGTTAACTCTGTAACTGCTTGATTGCATCTTTGCAACTTCTTGACATTACTGTGGTATCAAATTCTACTGCTAAGATAACAAATCCTTAGTGTGCAACTTTTGTCTGCATGTGTATTTCTATACTGTGATTGATGTAAAGCAAGAACAAACAAGTATCATACAGCATTTCTACATAAAGGAAAGCAGATAGAGATAAGTGGTGGTGACCCAAAGAAGGTCTCTTCTGTCAAGTGGAAACTGCTTTTATACTCGCTAGTTCTAGAAGGAGGCCAGTAACTCAATCTAGAGTGAGATGGGATTTAGGGGCACTACTTGCAGTGCTGTACTGCCAAGGGTGTGGTAGTATCTGAGATTTGCACAGTGAGAAGATCCCTCATTGGGGGAATGGCATCAGAGGCTGGGACACCAGTGCTCCCTGCCTGTGCTTTACTGTGCTGTGAAATGCTTTTTATGTAGGCAGGACTCAAAAAGAAACACTGAGTTTTGCAGGACTGGGACTTTTAGAGCACCGGAAGGCTTGGAACATGCTCTTCAGATATCGGAAAGAATCTCTGTTAATGTGACTTGATTTCCTTCCTCCTCATCTCAGAGCACTATGAATAGATAAGGCTTTAATCTGTGGAAAGTGCATCAGTGTCCTGTGGTGTGGGAATGTCCTGTAAATGCAGAGAATGGCAGTTACTAGGAAATAGCTGAGCCTCTGTTGCACAGTGCTGGCATGTGTAGTTTAGTAGGAGGAAAAAGCAATTTTGGACCAACTGGTTGCATTGCGGCAAGTGTATTTCTAAGACGAGTCTGGGGAACGGAAGGCAAAATGCAAAGGAATTCTGATGGAGAAAGGCAGGAGGACACACTCAGACCATGCTGGAGGTTAGCTTTCTGTCAGTGGTGGATAGTTGCTAAATTTCAATATGTTTTTCCTAATGACTTACTCTGTTTGGTGAGTAACTGTTACCAGTGATGCTGAGATCTGCTTGGCTTACACCCAGTGCTTCAATGCCATAGTGTTTTGGGAAGGAGAACCTGTTACTGCCACAGCCAAGGAAAATCACTGTGCTTGTGGCTGGGGGGTAACAACTCTCCCTTGTTTTGAAGAGTTGGATCTATCTCGCTTTGCCTTAGGGCAAAGAAAAGCATCAGCCATTCCACAGGTTGGGTTGCTGGTTTGTTATTTAGATGCCCATATGGTGGGTCATCTCAAGTGCTGTGCTGCATCCTTGGAGGGAGCGAATTTCAGCTATGAATGTAAAGGACTGAAATCTTCCTTGCTTTGCCACTTCCCAAAAGCATAGGTGAAATGAGCTTTTTGCATTTGTTTAAAAATAGCATGGGTTTGAAAGGGTCATTCTTAGGGAGGGAGGGCTGTGGTGATTTTTATGAATTTTTTACTTACTCATATGATGGAGTGGCACTTAACGTTTTTCCTCAGTTTTGGGCAATATAAAGATAACCATGTAGCAAGAGATTTAGGCCACCATGATCCATAGGCACAACTTCACAAGAGAGATTGAACTTTGATAATGAAGAGAGGATCCATCCTCATAATGATGAGAGGTTCGATTTATCCCAGGCAGCTACTATGTTCTAGATACTCGCTTGTTCTCCTTACCCTCATGGCAGCAGCCAAACCCTTTAGAGAAGGAAAGGGCAGATGCGGTGAGCCAGGAAACCCGTTTGCAGTTGTATTCTTTCCATACTGTTGGGCGTTACAGTACTAAAAATAAATTAAAAGGCTCCATCCTAGGATATTATTACCAGCTTATGATGCAACTTAGCTGCTGATAGACAGTCTATTATAACAATTCTGTCTGCCTACTGACAGCTGACTAGGTGCTTGGAAATGTCAGCTACTGCCCCAGGATATATGGAGAGGTTATGGAATAATTTTCAGGTCTTCTGTGCTCTGGGAGCTTTCTGTGGGTGGGGAGGAGAGGGGAGGTGGCCCCAGCAGTGTTGAATCAAACTGGTGTTTCTCAGTATTTTCTTTAGTGTATCTCGTTGCTGTGTTTCTGCTCTGTCAGACTTGTAGATTTCTGTGTGTTATGGTCTCCAGTGTTGGTAGTCACTTTTGGCATATGGAATCCATCTCAGTTTGTTCACTTGCTGCCACTCCTTTTATTTTTTTCATAAGGAGGGACCTGTTCAGCCTTACTGGTATGTTTGGTAACAGTATAATTAGAAATCTAAAAATAATACACTGAAAGCACCAGTTTCATAGGAGGTATCTCAGTTTGTCTCTGGCGACACTGGGCTCTGACTCACATTTGCTTAGCGAAGAGACAAGTTGGTTTAAGACAGTTTTGAGCTATTCCGTCTTATTCACCAGAACTCCACCAGTGAGAAAAAAGCACGGGGATGCTTTGCTGGGAAAGGCAGTGAGGTAACTTGCATCCCTGGTGGCTGCTAAAATGATGTTTGATGCAATTTTGTGCTGTAGAAGAGGCTGGCTAAATGCAAGGGCAAGCAAGGCAGACAGGAACAGTAATTTCTTGCATGGTCAAATGCAAGGTTGGTTGTTGACGCTTCTCATCTCATGTACCCCCATCTTCATCCTTGATGTAGTACTAGATGTGGTTCTCATGCGGAGATGCACGTGTCCAGTATGTGGTTATGCTATCTTCCAAGTTTACAGCACAACTGAGGATACACTGCTATTTAAAAAGAGAAGATACCTTCTTAATAGATAGCTTCAAGGGACTTGAATTCAAATCCACTAAGATATGAAGAAAAGTTTCCCTGAGATTTCCAATTGGCTTGCATTGTTCCTGATTAATGTTATTCTGAAAGTTTTGGTCTGTGTGGCCCCACAAGTAAGCGATGTATTTTTTGTTTGTTGTTTTAAAGCACCGTCTTTGGTTTACATGGCGGTATTTGTTTATTAGCTTGTATTCCAGGTGACTCTTCACAGGAGTGGAAAGTGGTCACTGTGAGCAGCTGATGTTTGCCTGTGCTTAGTGTCACATAGCTGAGAAATACCTGTTGAGTCCCAGTTCTGCTAACAAAATATTTTAGATAAAGGTATTTTGCAATCTAGGTTCATTTAGGGTTTATTACAGTGCTTACCAAAACCCTGCCCAATGCTCTAAGTGTGTGAGTAGCAGTGATACAAATCAAAGAACAACTTCGACATCTTTGTCTGACAGCTGGCAGAGCTCAGCTCTATCAGTAATAATGCTTTTATCCTTAAAGACAGCACTGCCAGCATTATTCATTATATTTTATTATTATTATTTTGCTTCCTTGCATGCAATATGACAGGCCATAAATTCCTCTTTTTTTTCTTGCACTAGCTTTTATTATGTATTTGTAGCATTATAGTTCTCAGAATCTGTACCGCAATGAGGACCACAATGTTTTACAGACCTACTGTAAGATGGGAGCTCTCTGAGATACTGGGGAAGCCTGTTTTCCTACCTTATTCTATCCTTGGAGTTTGTGCTGTTCTGGGGCAGAGTTTCCCTATCCCTTGGATGCTTGTGATAATGCAAAATTGTCAGCACGTTTGTTTCTTTGGAAAAGCTTGGAAAGACTCCCCAAATTGCTGTTTGTGTTCTGTATTTTGTGCATCGTTTACCTTTTGATCTTTCAAGGATTGATTTGTGACCTTTAAGCACTGAATTCCTGAGAAGCCATCAGGGTGGTAGGGAGTTGGGACTGGCTTTATATTGATTTAAATGAACAGAAAGCTTGTAGGGTTTTATTTACATCCCACCCCTCCTTTGTTGTCATTTTAGTCCTCTTTTGGTAACCAAGTTTAGAAAACTACGGAGGTGAGTAAGCTATTGAAGCTAGCCTTGTTCTGAAGAGTTTCTTTTGAAATTTTGTTTTGCCTCTTAGATGAAATAGGGAGTAAATTTTCAGCTATGGTTTCTGAGCCATGTCTGTCTCAAATGATAAAAAAAATAAAAATCATTAAACATGCTGCCACTGGCTTCTGAAGGGGAAGCAAAGGCAGCCCAGTATTGAACTTCCAGTAAATGTTGAATATCAGTAATAACTAAAAAGGTACAAGAAGCAGCTTTCAGTTGAAGACTTCTAACCTTTATTACAAGCTCTTTTTCAAATCTGAGACCAGCTTGTTTTATACATGTGCTACTTCTATAACATTTCCATGTGGATCAGCTGGACCAACACATGGGGTAATTTGGTTAACAGTGTAAGAGTGGCAGAAGTGGACATGGATGAACCCTGCACTGAACTGCTGGGTCAATGCCTCTGCTATGTGTGCATCTGTGGCACAGCTGGGGTTCTGTTTCTGCCTGTAGCTTGATTTCTCTTCAGAGAAGACCTATGGGAGAGCCAGTTTGAGGATAACAATGGTACAAGTGGAACCCTAGATCCGAAGTGTGGTCTTTCATGCATGCTTGGGTGGTGTTCCCAGGCGGATTTTGACTACGTGTTTTGGGTTTGCATTCCAGTGTGACATCTGTGCTGTCCCTGGGCTGGTCTGCAGCATTGCTGGCCTTGTTGATTGCTGCCTGTTGTGGGTGTCACCGCAGGCTTAATAGCACAGGCTCACCTAGTGATTTAGGGAAGGACAGGTCCCAAAACAGGGTGGGTCTAGCCCTACTATTGAGAATAAGCAATATGGAACAAGGATGGGAGGCAAACAGCCCAATGCCCGAAACCTGGCAGTGAGTGTGGGTGTGTTGGTGCGGCCTGCAGCTCCTTGCGGGGCGGCGCTGAACTTGTGGCCAAGGCCCAGCTCTGAGAGCTACCCTGCAAAGCCACTACGTCTCAGCTGAGCTTTGGGAAGAGGAAGAGGACTGCCCTGTTATGTGGGGTGCCATATGTTTCTCACCCCACCATCTGAACCTGGATGGAAGGGCTGGGATCAAGGCAGAAATCTGAAAAACAGCATTACAGACCCTGTGGTGCCCTGCCGTTGGTATGAGGTAGGAGGAATTTGATTTGTTCTGGTTGATTCTACAAAGGACATAACTGCTGACAGAGAGGTGAAGGGATGTGTGGGAATGCTATGGGCTGCTTTATCATCAGCTGAGCAAAATGTAGAGCTTTTATTTTTTCCAATAAAAACCAAAAAGAGAATTTATGTGGAAAAGCTGGGAATGCTGATTTGCTATCAGAACACCTTTCACATCCATGCTGTGTGCAGGCAGGTATGTCTTTGTTCCATTTTGAAATGTGGATGTTTGATGCTGTAGATTAAGTCTAGGATGATGGCTGATGTTTCAGTTAATTTCATGTTATATTATTTTTAATCAGGAACTTGTGCTCA
>PPHD01006502.1:6352-22431 GCA_002909625.1 Bambusicola thoracicus
TTTTTTTTTTTTTTTTTTTTTTTTTGGTAGGTTTTAGGGATTTTTTGAGGGTTTATTTTTAAATTTATTTTGCTATATACTTACCCCTCCTGAAACTCTGCAATAGCATCTAATATCTTTTCAATCAGTCAAGCAGAAGAGAGGGTTCCTTTGATCTCAGTGTCTGCAGCAAGACTAGTGGTCACTTCTAGCTAATATGTCTTTGTTTGGTCATATCTTTACAAAATAAAATGCAGATATTTTTTCTCAGAAATCCTTTGAAATAAATGGGATGATATCATTTTGATTCAGCAAGCTCTACATGAGGCATAAATTTCTTACACAATATAGAAACAGCTTCCACTTACTGGAGAGTATATTTGAGTATTATTTGGACTTTTGTTAACTGTTTCAATGAATGCATGATTTCTAATATTCAATTCTACACTACAGAAAATGGTATAATTAAAGTGAGAAGTGAGTTTGCTGTTTTGGCATTGACTGCAGCCATGCAGCTGTGTAATTTAATCTGCTGCTCATCTTTTCAAAGCATATGCTTACACTTTTATGTTTTGTAAATATCCTAAGACAGCTATGTATGAGAGCATCTACGTTGTCTTTATAAAATAGCCCCAACACCTATATCTGATATTCTTTATACTAAAGTATTGGACTTAACGTGGTCTCGTTTGTAAATCTGGTTATAACATGCAGTGCTTCTTTTATTGGGGCTGGAGAGCAATATGTTCCTGTCATGAAATTAGGCAGCATAGGTGGGACATTTCTATTTTATGAGGTGATGTAAACAACTGTTTGGATGTCCAGGCTGAGATCTAATTATATTGTGTTAAAATTACTGACAATAATGGAAAGAGTTCGTAGGCAATGCAAAATATTACGTGCCAATAAATCCTAGAATATAGAAAATACTGTTCCAAAGATCTTTGTTACATTCTGTTTTCCTCTAGGTCTGTTAGTTCTAATGCTGCTGATATGATATAGACTGGGTACTTAAACATCAGATTTTTGAGGGATACTTAAACATTTTCATATTAAAAAAAATAATCTCTGGATTAGTTCCTTCAAAGTTGGTAGAGTTGAATTCAAGAATGAATTTGATTTATTTTTGTAGTGGTTTCAGTATCAGAAACAAAAGATGCTTTGGGATGAAAGCTGGATTATAGAGTTCACCTGCATCAAACAAGGTTAGGAGCATTTCATTTTGTTACTGTTAACAGTTTCATTAATAATTTTATGAAATAATCTCAATCATAAGTCCATCCTGTTTTCAGGATCTTGCAAAAGATAAGCCAGTTTGGGAAATACATATACAGAGTTTCATCCTTGTATTCTCTTTGAGCTGATTGTTGACATTCTTCTTTATTGAAACCTTAGTTACTGAAGTTATTTTAAATAGTTTCATTCTTATGTAAGGAAAATTTTCAGTTCAGAAAGACAGGTCTATCCCCAAATAAACAAATAACTTATAGACCTGGAAAAAGTAAATTATATTTGCTTCAGTGGATGTGTGGTTCTGTATAATTGGCCTCACTCGCTTACCCACGTTTTACACAAATAAAATGAAAGATATAATGAGATCTTAATTTCTCTCAGTGAATACTGTCTTTCGCAGTTTTGCTGCAAAAATTAATTCATTGTGACCTGACTTCTTTTTCATTTTACCTTCAAGATATAAAATTTGATTTTAATTGGCTGTAGCTAAATATGTTAAGAATAAGATCAGATGTTATTAAATCCTGTATAGTGCTACACTTAATTCACTTTCCTATCCAGAGCTTTAGCACTCAGAAGCAGGGAGATGCCTAGACCCCAAGAAGAGGCAGATTTGTAGAAATTGACTGAAGTTGATACGCCTGTGCTGATATGAACTCTTTGATTTTCTGTCTCCTCAAGGAATTGCTAGAAAGATCTGTTTTAGCTATGTTATGTCATTGTGTTTCTAGTAGTGTGAAGATGTTCTTGTGCTAACGTTATAGTGATACTTTCATCTTCGGACGTGAGTGTTAATTTCTGTGTAGTTAGCTTTAGTATGATATCCTTGTTGCAGTAAAGGACAGAGATTGGCATAGAAATTAATTTGAGTACAAAATGCAAACCTTGACAGTTTTGTCAGTGCTCAGAGTAACTGGCCAAACCTGGTGGAGATGGTGAAACAATAAGTAATTCATTAAAAATCTTCTTTGAAATTCATTTTGTAACCTAAAGCCGATCAACTTATATTAAAAAACATACATTGAGATCACTTTTTTTCCCATCTAACTGTATTATTGCTCTTCTCTGACTTCTCTCTGTTGTTAGAGTCACTTCCCACATCCCTGTACTCTACAGTCTTCTAGGAGCACCAAATAGACTTAATAAAATACGGCACTCTGCTTCCCTGAGATCTCTCCTCTGCATTTCACTAGCAGCAAGGACCGATCATCCTGAAATCAGGAAGAATTGCACTGAATCTTGAGGTTTAGTGGGAAAGACTTGTGGCAGTGCATCACCTCTTGGGTTGTTTTACTTTTCATGCAGCAGTCACACTCTAAAAGAATAGCTTCCTGTCTTACATGTTAACAAGACCAGTCCTGCATGTAAAGATTTGGTGAATTTCTTAAATTTGCCTGCCTCCAGAGTCCATACCTTTGTAATAATATGCATTTTCAGGTGCCTTTTCTAATCCCACATCCTATTTAGATCACATATTCTTGACAGCGACAGGAAGCATGATGAGTGCTCCCCCAGCACCAAGTGAATCCAATGCCAGCTGTATCACTGTTCTGAGCTCCTGCACTGCAGCTGCTAATGCGTCCAAGAAACAGCACTTCACCCAGACTGGGAGATAGTAAGTCAATATATTACTAATTTTCTTCAGTATCCGCTATCCTATAGTTTCACTGTACTTCATGTTTCTTGTAACTTTGCTATTAATAGGTAGTCCAAAAGCTTGAAATTCTGTTGTTACATCAAATCTAGTATGTTAGCAGCATCATTTGATTTCTGTACCACTTACTGGCTGTCAAATCTGAAACATGATATCTTCTGTTTTGGTTATCATTTTGCCTTTTCTCTTTGGGACATCTTGCAAGGGTGACTGCATAATGTGACCTGCACCTGTTAATGAATGACACCTACTGCTCAAATACATTTGGAACCAAAGTTTCAATGCAGATCTTTTTCTAAAATGCAGGTAGAGCACAGCTGGATTATTTGAAGAATGGCATAGTTTATATGTTGGGTACCATAGAGTATCAGTTAAATATCAGCTAATTCCTGCATGCATCCCCACTGGATTCTTTAATGGAAAATTGTTTTGCTGTGTGTCAAATTCAGATGCTTCACCACTGAGAATGCTTCATGCCATGGAAGCAAAAAGATGTTAAATATCAGTGGTGGATCTCTAAAGCAGTAGACAGAGAAATAGTAAATAGATACTGCTGTGTTTCACTACCTCTGATATTCCCATTGCTGCTACTCAATCATCCAGCTGCCTAAATTTACTGTAACGCTCTCATATTTCAAATGGCATACACACAGCAAGAATGCTCGACTGTAAGTGCTAATGCTTGACTTATCATAGAGGCAAGATCTTGTCAAATACTCATGTACAGCTTCACACCTACATATGGACATGCTCAAACGTTCTGCTTCATCTCTAGAGATATGAAGCTGCTTGCAGTAGAAAAAATATCCATCAATTTTCCTAGCCTTATGAAATTATGTATTTGGCCTAATATTCTCTGAACAGCATTTAATTCTGTTTCAGTGATGGTAGAACAGTGGCCATAAAAAAAATAATGAAGAAGGCATTTACCCTATCGAAATCCATACGTAAGGAAGTAAAGCAAGTAAGGTAAGAAGTGAGACCTGAGAAGTGTATGCTGTTCTATGGGTATATTGGTTCTTTAAAGGTTACAGCCAGTCCAAACATTACAATACGCTCATATTTTTCTTTACTTCAAACTTTGCTTTGACACTAAATGAAAATCTTTTTACAGCTGTTTTACTTTTCTCTTTACTTTCTGAGACAAGACCTCTAGTTTTCCAGTTACTGTACAGAAAGTAGGAAGATCCATGAAAATAATTTGTGTGCTGTGATTTCTGCTCATTTTTACAGGGAACTTGACCATCCCAATCTCTGCAAATTCATTGGTGGTTGTATAGAAATACCAAATGTTGCCATAGTGACAGAGTACTGCCCCAAAGGCAGCCTTCATGATGTTCTGCTCAATGAAGATATCCCTTTGAACTGGGGATTCAGGTAAAAAAAAAAAAAAAAAGAGCTAAAAGATACAAAACTGTGCTGACAGATGCTATGTGCTGTTTGGGACAAAATAATAATTACAGATAGGTAATTGGAATGAGGCTTACACTGTGATATGGAGAGAATGAACAAGAAAGAGAGTCAAATATCCAGCCTAACTCAGTTTCTGGATTTTTGATCAGTCATACATTGAGCACTGGCTACAGTGGGTTAATGACTTTTCAAACCACCCTTGTTTATACTGCTACTGTTTTCAGACCTTTATTTCTATGTGATTTCATCTATTTCTCAAACATCTTGGGCATCTGCATTTAATTAAAAAGCACCGTAAAGTCACATATTAAATGATTAACATATCTACACATGCTTTGTTATATTTACTGATACAGAAAATGAGCTAATGGTCCCAATCCACAAGGGCACTTTTATTATTTTTGAGACTAATCTTGGCATGCTCTTTTTACTTCTGCCTATTGTTTTCTATCAGCAAAGAAAAGGAGTGTAAGGAAGGAAAATGTATCTCTTGTAAACATTTGAAAAGCACTTCAAATAATGCAAACATACTTGGAGGTTCTAAAGGAATCTGAACTGTCTTAATAGAAGGTAACAGTCTGTGGACCCTAACAACCGGGTGAGAGTTAATGGCTTTCATCAACCCACTTCATGTGTTTTGGAAAAATGAGCGTGGAGTGACAGATTTCAAAGCTATTCCAATCACTAGAGGCTTTCTGTTAGCTCCAGTAGGTTTCAAACCCACTCTTAAGTGAAGATCTGGTTTATTTGACATATTTGCTTATTGATTTTTGTCTTTCAGGTTTTCTTTTGCGACTGATATTGCCCAAGGAATGGCCTATCTTCACCACCACAAAATGTATCATGGACGGCTGAAGTCTAATAACTGTGTAATAGATGACCGATGGGTTTGTAAAATTGCAGGTAAAGAGAAGATAAATGAAAATTAAGAACTGTCAAGGTAGTCTACTAAGGCATGTAGATTTCACACATAACACAGCTCCCAAGCACCTTCATTTTGACATTTTTGGTGAAAATGCTTACACGATCATGTCAGGCCTCTCCTTTAAAATGGGTTACTGCTGCGTGCATCAGGTTCCATAAGTGATGGAGTCTATCAACATCAGGCTGAACAGAAATTCTGTCTCATTCTCAGTTATGATGCAGAGAGAAAACCTTAGCAATGGACATGGAATAATGCTGATTGATAAACACAAGGTAGTCCATGGAGAAAAACAGACTCAGCTCAGCTTTTCAATCCTGTACACAAAACTGAATTATATTCTCCTACAGATGAATCTATAGTCGCTCTTCTTCTGCTACAGGAAGACATTATGTGGGGACATGAAAACCACTAGAGAGCCTAGATTATTCTACAACTGCCAAAGGACTGGAAAAATTTTTCATCTTTCCACAGGCTAGTTATTTCAACCTGCAATCTGCAGGCATCTTAAAAACAACTGAAATAGATTTGTCTTTCAAAGATTTATCCTAAGAATAAGGCCCCTACAAAGTGCTATGGCTGTTTCTCTACCACCTTTAGTATTCTTCTGCTTGCAATAATGTGCTTTGCTTGGAGCCTTTTCTAAGGAAAAAGACAAAAAAAAAAATTGAAATAACTGGACTACATCAGCTACATCACATTTGCACAGCACCTCTGCTTTAAACGAGGTCCCCACGAAGTAACTGAGAATTTCAATGGAAACACTGCAGGGACTTTGCATAATCTTGATTTATGTGGTTTTCATAATGCCCAGATGCTCAGAAGAGACCAATGTGGGACCTAATTGAAAAACTGCAATGAGATCCAATATGGAGAATGAAGCTTTGGGACTATTTTAATTAGAGGTCATTCCGTTTTAAAAAAAAAAAAAAAAAAAAAAAAAAGGCAAACAGGGATCTACCTCCTGCCACCCCATACACTCAGCAGAGTGCTGTTTATATCTAAAATAGACATCTGTTGTTTTTTTCTCTTCTTCAATTCCAAGTCAGATACTGAGAGCCTCTTCTGTGTTAAGTGAAAAGTATAGCTGTAAAGATGTTTTATGTTTATCTGCCTTTGTTCTCATGCTAGTGGTGTGCATGTAAAGCCCACCCTGATTTATAGCAGCTCTAGTCTGTCTTACTTGTTATTGCTCTAACAATCTGTCAGAGATGAGGATTGGTGAATAAGTAGAAAAGAAATCTGTATTTGCATGTTAATTATTGCAATAAAGTGAACATACTGTCTCTGAATACAGTTGTATGAAATCATGGAATAATTCTGCTTGGAAGGAGCCATTTAGTTCAACTGGCCCTCTCAAAAGGCTGTTACGCAAGTATTTACTCTCCAGATCCTAAATTTCTAATATTTTTAAGAGAGATAAGACTGCCAGGAACACATCAGAATACAGAAATTTGTATTTCTAAGAGAGAAAACTAATTCCTTTAGACATGTTTTGTCACTATGTACTTATACCTGTGTTTTAGAGAAATACAGACTGAACGATTTGCTTTCTGTTTTCTGCCTTGGTAGATTATGGCTTGCAGTTGTACAGAAAAGAAGATTCTGCTGAGGGCTACCAGCAGCACTTGATACAGATTTACACAGCTCCTGAAATCCATTCCCTTTTGGATTTTGAACCCAATTCCATGACAGATGTATACAGGTAATTTCCTGCCTCTTTGACTTAATATTTACATCTCAAGTCAAGTATTCTTTCTTCACTTTTTAGACTCAGAGTATCATGGTTATCCCATGGATGTGCTTGAATGCATTGAAAAAAAAATCAATAATGGCAGTACCTTAGAGTTAATAACAGCAGTTTTCCAGGATAGGATATTTATGCATCCCGTAGTTCTAAAATCAGTGTCAACACATCGTTTTGGCAGTGATAATATTCAGTTTGCATGTAACAATTAGAGAGATAGTGAATAATGATAAGCACTAGAGAATTACTCTATCCCTCTCCTGAAGGCCATTATGGGAGATCATTGCAAGGGCTTATTTGGTTATCAAGGTTTGCTTTACCAGTGACAGACAGCTGGCAATACTAAACTTGATAACCAGAAAAAGCCATTGCAAAGTGATTTCCTATAAAGGAGATCCAATTAATTTTCAAGTAAAAGGGATTACTATTGAATTTTTAAAGAAAAATAGTTTAATAACAAAATCATCAAACTGAGTTGGAAAATACTATATCAATATTTCTTGACTTTCCCACCGATTTTCTATATTAAGTAGGAAATAAGAAATAACTGTATTCTTGGTGTATCCTAGTTTATTATAATAATACTTCCTCTGTGCTTATTTCCAGAAATTAGTTAGTTAAAAGTAGTTGACAGAGAAAATTGCAGGATGGTAATGCATGATTTTTTTTGGCTTTTTTCTGTTACTTTTTTTTTTTCCTTTTTCCTAGAACAGCAGAGGACTCTTTTTTTCTGAGGAATTTAGTAGCTAGCAGTGCATAAAACACTGGAATTTAAATGGAGCTTGAAATGCTGATCGTTGAGCAGATGAGGGCATTGTTGTTAGCACTATTTGTTGAAAGCATTTATGAGAGGGTAGATATTGTTTTTTTTTTTTACCAAAAGTTCCAAGTTTTACTCTGGGTTATACTGGCCTATGACATGTGTACTGCCTTAAATGAGCATTGAAAATTTAGTTGCAGAAACAGAAAATGTTTATATCTCCTTTTTTTTTTTGGTTGGGATTCATTAACGTCTGAAGGCAAGTCTGAGGCTTGATTTTGTAAATCACAGGATTTACTGGATTCATTCACATTATTCCTGTGTATGCTTATAAAATACCTGTACCTGCAAAAAAAAAAATTATTATTTTTAATCCATTCTATGAGGTCATATTATGAAAATAAGAATTTGAAGTCTCTGTAGTATTTTTATCTGTGGGCACAAATAGATCTTTTTAATTTGCTTCAGAATAGCTCATGTAAAAGCATCTTGTCATCATGTTGATGTCTTTGGCTATTGTAATTCTGTCCTTTCTCAATCCTGACATTGTCAGTATGGACTGGATTTACTGTGCTTTAAGTAAGCAGTAATTTAGAGTTATGTTATACATTGCACTTTATAATTGCTCCCCATTCAAAATGCATTCTCTTTTCCAGAAATGTTATTTCCTTAGTGGCTGCTTGGTTTACACGTTGCCCATATTCAGGTTAGATGCCATTACTTGTCTTTGCAGTCAACCTGGCCTCCTGAAGCCATTTCTTGCCAAAGGCTCCCCTTAAAATAGTGCTAACAGATGATTTTCTTATATTATAAATGGCTACACAATGCAGTTTTGACAGATTTATCGAATGCTTGCTGAATTTATTTTGCTGTCAGTTCCTGTGTCTGCAAAATCCAGGTTTCCTTTTGTTGTACTGCAGATAATCCTTGCTTGTTACAAAGGACAAAAAAACAGTAAGAGCTGAAATGCCCAGTCATGGAAGAAAGATGGAGAAAAAAGAGATGTATCCTGTTGTATAGACGATTTTTCTCTTTAAGAGAGCTAGTATTCAGAAACTGCACTTTAACACAGTTTGTGTTCATTCATATGAGCATGTGTAAGCTTTCCTGGTACCCATGGGGTCTCACTGGCCAGGAAGCAGTGGCCTCGAATTGAAATCCTCAATTTTCAAAATTCCTGAGCAAAAAAAATACACCAGTGTTCCTGAAGATCTGGCCCAAATAAAGAAAGAGTAGAGACTACTGGAGTGGGACTTGTAATTTTGTGTACTTTTGCCGATGAATCATTTGCTTTTAAAGTTCTCCAGGGAATGCATTGGTCAGATGGGAAAGCTAAACTGGAAATGAGAACAGGAACATGAAAGCACCTCTTAATTGAGCTGAAGAGGCTGTTTCCCATTACAGTTTCTCCTAGATTGACTTCTCTTGATTTGTAATGGTTATGTGAATCTTACTTCCCACTCTACTAGGACTTCTCCCATGCAGCGCTGCTAAAACTGAATAAAATCAATACTGCTTTCTAATAACTCACCTTGAAAATCTGAGCTTTGCTCTCTCACTAGAAATGGTAATCCTTTCTACTACCAAATCACCGCAAAATTAGTGTTAAAATTTCAACAGATTAGTTTCTATGTTATTCAGTATTGTTTAAATGCATTATTCTGTTTGCTTTTGATATCCCACCAGTAGTCCAAAAGATTGATAGCCATGTCCCACTGTATGGCCAGAGTGCCATACTAAGCAGAGCAATCATTAGCGATACAACAGATTGTAAAGCAGGTTTACTTATAAGAATAAGTGTTATCAAGAAGAGATGCCTGTTGTGAAGTAAATATTATACAGTTTGAATATTTACAGAGGCAAGACAACTTTATCAGTACTGTTGGTTTCAGGAGTTGTTGGCTTCTCAGAGATCACAGTTTTGAAAGTGATCTCTTGTGAGTTCAATAAAGAGACTAAACATCAAGTTGTTAACACTTTTGTTCCATTCTTCACCCTTGGTTCATCTAAGGAGAATGATGATGATGATGATGATGGAGATATCATTCATAAAGAAGCAGCAAAAATGCTTACTGTGTAAGATCTACTCTGCACACTATGTCTTATCATTAATTTCATGGAGATTTTCCAAAACAGTGATGTATAATGAAAAAAAGACTACCCATCCCTATTATGATTCTGGTTAATCTGATTCTGCCCATTGATTACAGCACCAACATGTCTTGTACAATTAATTGATAGGTACCATGTAGTCCTTGCACATATTCCCTGTGGATTCCATTAAATTCCAGAGAAAATTGCTTTGCTGTCCATCAAACTCAAATGTTTGATCTCTTAGACTCATCTGTGAGTAGACTGCTGCTAAGTGATCAGTGACAGATCTCTAAAAACATGGAGAAGTAACAGACAGCAGAAAATTTGCTAGCCTTCCTTATGGGATACTGTGCTTTCAGTCATGAAATGAGGAGGAATGAGAAATCCTGGAAAGCTGAAATCACTGACTCCATTAACTATTACTCCATTCAGATTTGTTTTTATTACCCTGCAGTTATGCCATCATTTTACTAGAAATCGCCACAAGAAGTGACCCTATGCCAGTAAGTAAAGATTAATTTTGAAGTTTGTATGGTAATTTTTATTCCATTTCAGTTGAAGGTACAGTGCAAACTCTGAATAATTGTACTTTTTCTTTGAAGGAGGGAGGAATGGCACACATTTTCCTCTTTACCTTCTGGGTGCAAATTCAGTTCCAATGGAAAGTGCAACAAGAGCTTCTTCATAAATATATCAGTCTACCCTCCAGGACTTTAAAGAAGCTTTAAAGGAGAGTGTATGAAGAAAATAACTGTAGCTTTTAAATTGCTTTCGTGTTAGCTCTTTGACATTTAATGAGAGGGTGAATGCATACCTTAGCATCTGTCTTTTGCTGCAGTAGTTTCTCCTCCTTCCTTACATTCCCAGTCCTGTCCGTGGAGACTTGCACCGGTACTAGAATGGCAACTGAGCTGCTTACTGTAAGAAAAATGTCTTTGCATGGCCAGTGCTAAATGGCAAACACAGAAACTGCACCCTGAAATTGAAATCACATGTTCTGAATATATAATTATATACTGTTTGAAATAATTTATTTAACAGTAATTCTAACAGCTAAAACTTGAAAATAACATTCTTGCAATTCTTAGAGTTCATGATAATAGGCCAGTGTAGGTCTTGTGGTTTCTCTAAAGTCAGCATATATCTTGCCAGATATTCATTTCAGAATTTGTTTACACTGGGATTAAAGCCTTATAGCAATGAAAAGCGTTATAAACAAGGCCACTCAGGTTAGACTGAATTATATCTTTTTGTAAAAAAAATGATAGGGAAGCTGCTATAAAAATAGTGATTGTCATAGTAATGTATTTTTGAAAAGCTGTCTGAAAAAACATGCCACTTTTTCAACACTGTTAATCAACACTGTTAATCCCTTTTTCTCTAGAAAGATGATGTGCCTTCAGCAGAATATTCTTGGTGTCTACCTTTAGCAGAATTAATTTCAGGAAAGGCAGAGGATTCCTGCCCATGTCCCACAGAATACATAGAGGTGAGATACAGTATTGCATAGAAAAATTCTTTTTTGAAATGAATCTAAGGAAGTTTCATGGCAGTATTACTGATGAATGTAAGGAACTGAGAAATCAAGATGCACATCTCAAACAAGGAACAACAAAATTGATTTTATATCCTTAGTAGAAGAGCAGTCATCCTCCCAAATAGAAATTTCAGTTGTCCTCTCAAATTGTCAGTATAATAAAAAATGTTTTTAAATTCAGTCATTGATGCTTGTGCATTTTCACTTTATTGTAAAGTGTTGAGTTCCAGAAATATTTGTAGTATGTGTTTAGCTTAAAATGTTTTCAAGTACTGAAGTATATGTCTCAGGCAAAGCCTGAGTTCAGTTTGATTTTCATGCAAAAGTTTGACTTGTTCAGTATCCTCAAACATAGAAGCTGCATGCCCTGCTTGTTCAGTGAAATTAGAATGAGGTTTTATGGCATCCTTATTTCAGCTTAAGAGCTAAATAATTCAGCTATAATGGCTTGTAGCAACCTAAATGTAACAAGCTTCTCATAAGCAGTATTGCATTTCAGTGGGCAGTTAACACTATTAAGACACATAAGTTTTTAAGTGCTTGTGAATTTTTTGAATGGTCATTTGATTCAGCAGCATAACAATATCTTATAGCACAAGATCTTACGCAGAGTTTGGTAGAAGGAATGTGAGCATCTACTTCTTGATTTTCCCCAGCTGAATTTCCATGAACTAACATCTTTCATTCAATTACACAGCACTGATCTGTTTAAGTCAAGAGGTCCTGGTGTAGCCCTGACATTTTTCACCACTGCAGATAAAGCTTCACCTGAACAGCTAGCACCAAGAAAGTAATAGCATCAATTAGGAACACTACATGTGCTTGGAATGACAAAAGGCTGTTTGTGTCTCTCATTCTCTTTCTGTGCCACAGCTAATCAGAAAGTGCAGAAAAAATAATCCAGTCCAGAGGCCTACATTTGAACAAATCAAGAAAATGTTGAACAAGATGAATCCTAATAAAGTTAATCCTGTTGACATGATGATGACTCTGGTAATTTTAGATTTTTAATCCAATCTAGATTTATCTGCTTTCAATGGCACCTACCTCTATACTTCCAAGGGTTTGTGGGTTTTTATTTTATATTTTGTTTTATGTTAAATTATTTTATTTGTTGTTTAATCTCATATTTTGTGTTTAATGGGAATACTCTGTCAGTTATTCACTTCTGGCAGATTAACTGTAACTTGAGCTACAAAAACAAAGCTGCAGTTCTCCTTGAGACCTGTTTCCCTTCTCTTTCTGTCAGTTGTTCTTAACTTTCTCAACTGCTTTACAGCTGAACACTTCGGTTTATTTTCAGTCAAGTATTGCTGTTGTTTTTTTTCCCTCCCCTATGGCTAGGTGGTGATTTTACAGTGCTGGGGCCATAGAAACCCTGCATGACACAAATATGTGTACACATGCATTTTGAGCAGTGTGTCTTAACCCCATCAGCAGAAAGGAGAGAATCCTGCCTTCACATCTTGTTGCCTCCTACAGAGCAAGGGCGCAAAAAACATAGCATAGCAGGAAAGCTTATGAATGTGAGTTTTTTACAAAAACAAAGAGACTTTTATACCTTTTCAGTCTTGGTAACATATTTTAATAAACACTGGAAACTTGGTCTCTATTTTGGATTTGACCCCTGCTGTTACTTCTGTCCTTTTAGTGTAAGTAACAATCTAAAATACATAACAACTGTTAATTTACCTCAGGAGAAGCTGGTCTTTGCATTCTGTAAGAAAAGCAACAAGCTATCTCAAACCTAGGGTTTGCTCATCTGAATATTTTCAAAGCACAATAATTCAAATGCTTAGATACTGTCCAACTATGAACCTATTTCAATAAATGGATTATTTGGTTCAATTTTCCATGTTATTTAGATGGAGAAATACAGCAAACACCTGGAGATACTGGTTTCTGAGAGAACCCAGGACTTAATGCATGAAAAACAGAAGACCGATCGTCTGTTGTACAGTAAGTTATGTAGGAAAAAAAGTTCAAACTAATTTGATGTTAGCTGTCTAATTACCAACAGAAAATTCCTGTAATAAGTTTAGTTGTCAATGAATTGATACACATGTTCCTTGGAAAGTTTAAAAGACACTTAGCTATTTTTTATATCCCCCTCCCGAAAGTCAGTGCACTAATCTCAGAGCTTTCGCTGGATTCTCTGTAGCGCTCTGGTTTGTTTTGAACTTGTTTGGCTGTCTTTCTATATAATTATAAATATTAGGGAATTGCTTTTGGACTGAGGTTGCTTTTCCTAGCAGCATGTCTTCTGGAATTCCTCAAGAGTGGAGGGATGATGAAATAGTCATAACTCCTAGGAGAGAAAAAGGAACAGGCTGTGAAAGTGCAAGATGGTAGACATGAAGATGATAAAGAAAATCAAAGAAATAGTAAACCAACACAGGAGGAAAACACTAACAAAAAGTCATCAAAATGAGTTAGTAATATCCCAAGTCACCCTATTCGAATTTGACATTTATTGGAATGTATAGGTACTGGTTTCTTATAGCTGAAAAATATGAGTCATCTGAAAAATCTGAACTTGATACCAGTGAGATTTATGGTGAATTCTCACACTATCTGCAGAACAGATTTTGATGCTTAAGACTGCTTTCACCTTCAGAATGTTTCACCTTTACAGACATTGCTTTTATATCTTTAAACAAACATGTTATTATTACTGTGTTCTTTTATCTGTGTCAAAGTATTAAAAATGCTTTATCTTCTATAACAGGTATGTTGCCAAAGCAAGTAGCGGACGATCTCAGGCAGGGAAAACGTGCACAAGCTCAAAGTTACTTAAGTGCCACCGTCTTTTTCAGGTAAATAAAAGTGAACAATGAGAGTAGAACTGAGTCCTTTTCTAGCAGCATCTAGGCTCCTACCATAGCTGAAGCTCTAGCTGAGTACCAGATTTCTATCTGAACTACTACTGCTTGTATCAGGTGGCAACACTTGACTGCAAATAGTGTCTTTCAAAACTGTCACATTCTAAGGCTGTGCCCCAGAGAGTGGTGGGCATGGCACAGCTTCCCCAGGCAGCGGGCACAGCTCCGAGCTGCTGGCATTCAGGGAGCATTTGGGCACCACTCTCACACATGGTTTGGGTTTGCGTGGTGTTCTGTGGAGCTGGGGGTTAGACCCCATGGTCCTTGGGGGTCCCTTCCAACTCAGAATAATCTATGATTCTGTGATTCATTTTTTTCATTAGAATTATTTAAATGAAAAATGAGATTATTGCAGAGCTCTAACACACAGCAGCACATAACTGCAGGTGTTACACACACTCATACCCATTTCACAGGACAAGCCTAAGTACAGGTTCCAGTATTTAGCTTTGTAAAGAAAACATAACCATCCTTAGAGTCAACATGTCTTACACTTGGAGTCATTACGTGTGTTTGAAGCACCATGTAAATTAAAACTTCTCTTGTAATAACTGGATAGATACTATGTTTCTTTCATTTTTACATTAACTAAAATTGGAGACTAATCAGACTGACAGATTAACGTCTAGTTGTAAAAAAAAACCCAACAGTTTATTCCATTAGTAAGCAGGAAGACTTATATTAGTCAGTCCCTTCAAATGGGAGGGGTGTTTTTTTAGTTTAAGTAAACATTTTATGATATAACTATTCTGTAAGATCACCAGGCAAAGACAAAGTGAAAAAGTGAATTGAAAAAGTGAAGTCTGAGCCTATTGTTATTGTATGTCTAGAATTTCCAGATTGCTATGGTTAAGATAGTACATATGTTCTTTTTGTTGTGTTTTAACAGTGACATTGTTGGCTTCACTCAGCTATCCAGCAGCAGCACACCTTACCAAGTGGTAGATCTCTTGAACAAGCTTTATACGACTTTTGATGAAATCATAGATAACTATGATGTCTATAAGGTGGAGACGATAGGAGATGCCTGTAAGTTCCTTGAACTGTTGAAAATGTTGGGACATCAAGATAGAGAATGATGACAAGGAAGGGCAGGTAAAGGAGATTTAGAAAGCTTATTACCACTGGAACACACACAAAACAAACACGCAAGAAATCCCAGCACAGCCCCAGCAAACTTTTGGAAGACCTCCATGCATGTATTTCATCATTTATACAGTTGGTGAATGTTGTGGATGGGACATTAGGGTGCAGCAAACAACCCGTTCTTTTTTCGGTTCCTGTGACTTGCAAGGTCTGAATTTAAATCTTGGAAACTGACTAATCACAGTTGGAAATTTTTGTTTCACAGGAACAAAACTGAAAAATGTACCTTTTGCATGGGAACATAAATGCCATTTCCTAAGCTATACTATCTCTGTATTTTTGTTGTTGTTGTTGTTGTTGTTTTGTTTGTTTGTTTGTTTTTCCCCCAAAGACTCTGACAGCCTTCTCTCCCCTTACATTCTATATGGGCTTGGCTGCCTCTTCTTTTGGATTTTTAGAAAAAGATTATATTTGTGATCATGGAAACTGCTAGCAACTGACCACTGTTAAAGCTGATTTCCATCCAAAACCCAGCAGAATCTGGCAGAAGCTTGGGATAAGACAAACAGGAATTCTTTAGATAGTGGAGAACTCAAACAAACAAACAAAAACTTTTTTTTCTGTGGTATGGTGCCTGCTTTGTAGAGCATGGAATTCTTGAAGAAATGCACCCAAGAGGTCCTGAAAAGACCTGTCTCCAATACAGTGAGAGTCACCACTACGAGTAGATATAGGAGAGGGCCTAGTGGGAATCCCATTACCAGTCCCATTT
>PPHD01006503.1:0-24446 GCA_002909625.1 Bambusicola thoracicus
ACTCCAGCTCTTCCTGTTTATTTCCCATGCTATGTGCGTTAGTATACAGGCACTTAAGAGAAGCAGCATCTTCCCACCCCTCTCCATGCCTTTGAACTCCATTGTCTCCACCCATCAAGCTCTGTTTTAAGTCTTGAACTGCAGCCTCAGACTCAGCAGCCCTCATTTTGTCCCGCTCCCCCTTATGCAGTAGCCAGGAGGGTACAGTCTTCACAGCAGGCCGCACAAGACTCCTGTCTAGGAAAAGTCTGATTTAAAGACTTTTGGGAAAAAAATATTATGTTCATTCATTTCCTGCTGGTGTTTGGCTCCCACTTGTCAAACCCGCCAAGTGAACAAGATGCAACCTCAGGATTTCCAGAGCAGATGCATGTAGATCTTGGTTTAGATGCTTTTTGAACAAAATTCTACCTGTTTTATAAGCAGAAACCCCAAATTCGGTGAAATTTGGTGCTTTCTGAATTACTTTTGTGCTCTGCAGAAATAAGTGTGGGTGGAAGTGTGAAGTCTTTGTTCCATTTCGTTGCTGAATAGTAATGTGTCTCAAGTTACAGCACGGCTAAGCAGCCAGCAGAACTGTGTCCGCATGTAGAGGGCACCCTCTTCATAAAACTACAGTTCATCCATTCCCCTAAAGGAAGCAAAGCAAATATGTCTTTCTACATTCAATTTAGGCTATAATATTTTAAATGTCTGTGTATTTTTCATACAGTGAATATGTGAGAGAGTAAACCTTCAGATGATACTCAGGATACTGCATTGCACAGTTTCTTGAGAATGTATTGCAAACTGCTAGTGGCTGTAAAGATGTGCTTTAGAACAGTGTTGAGTGAGGATCTCAATCAGCTCAGAAGCAGGCAGAGAATATATGAATGCAGAGCATCAAGAACAATGAGTTAAACAGAATCTTAGGCTACAGATAGGCTGCAAATTTCTATTTAGCTGAAGTTTCACTTAATTTCCATTCTTTCTTTTTTTTAATAGAAATAGGAAAAAATGCTATTCTTCTCATTCTTTAGTTAAAACAAAGAGGGAAAATGTGATGCAGATGGAGAGATACTCAGTGGAGAATAGCTCAGCAAATAGTTCAGGTGCCTTCTTTGGTTGTGTGAAGAATACCTCTGAGATGACTGGACCTGGGGCCTGGAGAAGCTTGAGAGATGGGCCCATGCCAATCTCATGAAGTTCAATAAGGCCAAGTGCAAGGTCCTGCATCTGGGTCAGGGGAATCCCAAGCACAAATACTGGCTGGGCAGGGAATGGCTAGAGAGCAGCCCTGAGGAGAAGGATTTGGGAGTGTCAGCTAATGAAAGGCTCAACATGAGCTGGCAATGTGTGCTTGCAGACTACAAGGCCAACTGTATGCTGGCTTGCATCAAGACAAGCATGACCAGAAGGTCAAGGGAGGTGATTCTGCCCCTCCAGTCTCCTCTCATGAGACCCCACCTGGAGTACTGCGTCCAGTTGTGGGGTCCCCAGCACAGGAAGGACATTGACCAGAGGAGAGCCACAGAGATGATCAGAGGGTTTGAGGACCTCCCGTCTGAGAACAGGCTGAGGGAGCTAGGGCTGTTAAGCCCAGAAAAGAGAAAGTTCTATGGAGACCTTATAGCAGCCTACCAGTACTGGAAGGGGGCCTACAAGAAAGCTGGGGAGGGACTTTTTATAAGGGTATGTACTGACAGGATGGGGGGAAATGGCTTTAAACTCGAAGAGGGTAGATTTAGACTAGAAATTGGGAAGAAATTCTTTGCTGTGGGGGTAGTGAAACACAGAAACAGATTGCCCAGAGTGGTTGTGGATGTCCTCTCCCTGAAAGCATTCAAGGCCAGGCTGGATGGGACTTTGAGCAACCTGGTCTGGAGGCAGGTGTCCCTGCCTTGGGCGGAAGCATTGGAACTAGATGATCTGAAAGGTCCATTTCAACCCAAACCATTCTGTGATTCTATGACTTCAACACATGTAAAATAGCAGAAGTATTTCACAGCTTATTTATTTACCTATTATTTTTATTTTCATATACTGCAATCAACACGGGGATGAAGAATGAGCAATAGTGGTTCATTAGAAGAAGTGGTTCACAGCGGCAGTGTGTCACACAAGATGAGAGTGATGGTCTTATTCTGCTGACTGATTACTCCTGCCCAGTTATAGTCCATTTTCTACTGATATCACCAGAAATTTCCCAATCTATGAATTTCAGTTACCATTCAGTCATCTTCTGTGACATTTATACAGTGAGCCTGAGATCTATTGAGTACATTCTTAGAGCATGCTCTAAATTTGGATGAAAGAGATGCATAGCCACAAAACTGGAAGAAGTGGTGCCAGAGAGCCATACTGCCGTCCAACAGGCTGAAGAAATGGAATAATAAGAAACTTATGGCATTCAACACGCTTAAATGCAAAGAGCTGCACCTGGGGAGGAATAACTCCAAGCACTAGGACATGATGGATGCTATCCAACTGGAAAGTAGCCCTGCAGGAAAGGCCTGGGAGTCCCGGTGGACACCAACTTGAATATGAGTCAGCAATGTGTCTTTATCACAAAAAAAGCTCATACTGTTCTAAGTTATATTAGGCAAATACCACTAACAGGTCAACAGAAGTGATTCTTTTCCACTACTCAGTGTTACTGAGGCTATACCTGAGATAGAGTCCAGTACTGGGCTCTCCAGTGCGAGAGAGAATCCAATAAAGGGCTGCGAAGATGGCTGAGGGAACTGGACCCCTCTCCTAATACTGAAAGACTGAGAGAGCTGAGAACGCTCAGCCCTGAGATAAGGAGGCTCAGAGAGGTTTTATCAATGCGTATAAATAACCAATGGGGTCACTGTGGCTAGGCTCTTTTCACCCAGTAACAGGACAAGAGGCACTGGGCACAAACTGCAACAAGAATGTTCCTTCTGTACACAAAGTAGAAAAACTTTGCTGTTTTGTTTGGGTGACAGAAAAGTACAAAATTCCAGTATCTACAAGAATATAAATTCAACAATCCCTATTACACTTCCTAGAAAATGGGAAGCCTCAGCATGAGAAGCACCATTGTGTGCTGAATTATTCCTGTGTTATTTCATATTGAGTCTGCTTCTGATCAGTTTCAGAAATAGGATGCAGAGCTAGAGGGAGTTTTGGCCGGATCCAGCAAGGCTGTTTTGATTGTGTACTGCAAGAGAGCTGCTGACAAAATTCTCTCCGACTCTCTAGAGGTTGTAGAAGAAAATGGGCTTTCAAGTATTTGTCCACAGCTTTCTTAAAAAGTAAAAATCCAATATTCTTCCAGCCTATATTTTAGCACTTATTTCTTAGTAGCTAAGAAATAGGTATTAATTTTCCTGCAACTCTACTACGTTCTGCAGAGAGATATCTGTACCAACATGACCACATACTCTTGTGTCATTTCATTTATTTCTTTCCTTTCTCCTGAAAACAGAAGCCTCCTCAGCTTTCAGCTGTTTCTTTTCTCACATTCACCACTTTGGACTCCTACTGTCAAATTCCCCTGAAATCACAGAATCATAGAGTCCTTAGAGATGGAAGAGACTTCTAAAGAATTTGGTTGGCCTTCTGGGCTGTGAGGGAACATTGCTGTTTTGTGTCCAGCTTCCCATCCACCAGTACCCCCAGGTCTTTTTCTGCAGGGCTGCTCTCAGTCCCTTCAACTCTCAGCTTGTATTGGTAAAAATACTTGAAATACTCTTTTTTTTTTTTTTTTTTTTTTTTTTTCACCTTATGTATCAAATAGCCACATGCTTTCCTTTAATTCATTTTCTAGGTTATCTGACAAAATATCCAGAAAGCAACTAAATGGAAGAGCAAATCTGAACCCCAAACAGACGCTTTAAGATGTGTCCGTTTTCCCTTGGTTGAACTGTGGGGGAGTTTCAGTGAGAAGCAGCCTTGTTGTCTGAGCCTTAGTTCAGGCAAAGAAATGGTTCCTGTTTTCAATGAGATTTTGCAGAATGAACTTCAGGAGGCAGCCCCGCTCTGCTCATTTTATCATGGAGTGGAATTATTGGAGCTTCTTTCTTGTTTTGCAAATCCATTTCTTGATTTTCAGTAGTGTCAGTTCTCTAAGCTGGACTAAATGGCAATCATTACAGACCTGTCTTTAACTGTCAGATACTCACTCAGTAGGCAGAGGAAAATATTCTCCAGACTTTTAAAATTGTCACTAAGATAAATATGTGTGGAAACATATCCTTCAGACAGGATTCACAGAAGAAAAGGTATCGGCAAACATTTGAAAGGTTTTGAAATGGATAAAACAAGTTACAGAATAAAAAATACATGGCTAAATGCAAGGTTGGTGCAAACACACAGGCAAGCAGTCAGAATTTGGTGACTTGATAGAGAATTTATGGTGCAGGAAAGAAATGAGAACGAGAAAAAAGACAACATGAAGAAGGTTCAAATGATTCTGGATGGGAAAAGAAACGGGGACGGGATAGGAATAGCAGAAGAAAAGAATATATTGCCTGATTTTACCATCGCTGAAGTTTCGTAGTACACCTCCTTTTGCATGTGTAAAAACCAGTGAACAACTGCCAGAAGGAAGGAGGATGGAGGGAAGGCTTTGAAATTCTGTGGTTGAAGGGCAGAGATGCGGAAAACTAGACAGAGACCCCTGTTTGGAAGCCTGGTGTGATGATCATAGGCATTGTTTTGGTGCAACATAGGAATGCGTAACTTGAAACTGTACTGGAACTGTTGGATCTCATCCTCTGTGCCCATACTGTACAAGCCTGTTCACCTCTCAGCCCTAACATAACTTCACAAAGCTTTCCCTGGCCCCACAGAGGTCACATTCAAAGTTTCTCTTGATTTCAGCCCTCACTTGTGCAGGCATCATGGGACAGACAGAACACAGTATGGCCTATACCACAGTGATGCCAGTGGCTGTGGTAGGGGTTAAGTAAGCAGTGCTTGAGCCCCTTCCTCAATTCTGCTTACTTACTCATATACAGACATAGCCTAGAGTCAGTTGGCTGATACGTCCCTGACAATGAATTCCCTGAGGCTATTCACCACTAATATAACTCAGGTTAACCTAGGCTTTACCCTAGCTAATACTCCAGTTAATTAAAAGAACTTCTACTAAAGTCATGTAGCAAACTGTAGCTGCTTTTTGGGCTTTTGACACTGAGTGAAACAGTCATTCACTTTCTTTGGTTTATATCTTCAACCAATGCTTGAGCTTGATTAAGCTCAATGGGGGAGACCACAGGCTATCAGCTTGAATGGAGTTAATGTGCTGTGGCTACTATTCTGAGAAGAAAACACCTCATGGATGTATTTTAAAGAAATACTGGTATCTTGCTTGTTTGAAGGTCATTTTGACTTCCTTCAAAGACTTGCCATGTAAAAGCTAGTTCTATATGTTCTCTGCCGGGAAACATACGGCCAAAGTGAGTCAATCCACCTGGCATTTGCTAAGAGGAGCTTCATCTATCATCTGTATTTTCTGGACATTAACCTGCTCATCCCAACTTGTTCCTTTGTAAGTACAGGGTACTTAGTATGCCTGAAGATTAAAATAAAAATCATATGTGTGCGTAAGTCTCTCTACATACATGTGTATGTACATATGTGTGAATGAATGATAATATTGTTTCTTGTCTTGAGGAGGTACTTTGAGGAAAGCCACTGAAAAGTGTAGCTCCCAGCAAGCTCCAGAGGTGATTCTTGCACACTTGTTTTAGACAATTATGGCAAAAGAGACTCCATCTTATCTTAAGAAACAATTACTGTATTTCAACCTAGGGGGAAAATGTGGCAGCTGGCAGAATGGATCTCTAGTGTTAAGGCTGATCTTCATAGCCAAAGATGTTAATGGCCAAGTACATTAATAATGGTGAACTTTTTTCCCCCAAAATTTCTTTCATTATTGCAAATATAATTTTTAAAGTAAATTTGCTACTTTATCCCTAGATCTTGACTGCAGATGAAGATAAATCAAGGAGATGTGTCATGCAAAAAATATAATTCCTGAGGATCTCCATGTCTACAGAACAGAACCGAAGTGCAGGGTCATTGCACAAATGCTGGAATTCAGGCGTCTGGACAGTAAGAAGTTAATCTGCACAGGATGGCCCTGCCTGTCAAGTCCAGCCCTGTGAGGAACAAATGACCTTCATCAGTCAGCATTACAAGACAAGTTCTCTAATATTTGATGAATAAATGCTAACCATGCCCTAAGATCCTAGGTTTCTTTGTCACTCGTGAATTTGAAAAGGAGACCTCAGCAGTGATCACAAAGAAAGTACATTTGGATTCTTTTAGCAGTTCTGTAATTTCTGTCTCAGATTTTGTTGTGTTTTGGAAATTATTTCCCACTACAAATATTGCCCTTGAAGCTGCACCTTGAAGAGTACTCAGGAATCTAGTCACTTTTCTGGGGCTTGCAGCCATCACCAACAAATTGTAAAAAGTTGTATTGCAGTTTAGGTGGGGAAATGGTCAAATCATACTGATAGTTTCTCTTAAATTGTTTGGAAATGTTTTGTACAAAATAAACACAAAATACTGAGAATACTCAGGCAGAAAATTTTAACCTGGCCATGGATTTTAATCTAAACAAATTTAAAAACCCCTCTAATTTAAAAAGAAATCAGAAAGGTGATTCCCCTGAGATCATATATCTTTCCACCTACAGGAAATATTTAAACCTTTTATCCTTCCTTCCAAAAGGGCATCGTTTTCCTGTAATTTTTCTTTAATTTAAACATTCAGCTCTTTTTAAAGCTACAGAAAAGTTTAAACTTCCTTTTTACTTTTTTTGTTCCCCTTGATTTTTTTTTTTTTCATTTGAGTGGGATTTATTAGCATGTGTTTTCAAATCTAAAAGAAAAAGAAAAAGGATCAATAATAAGCAGGTGCTTCCAAATAAAATATATTAAAGCCAGCTGTTTGTAATAACCATCCTTATTTCAGATTTGTCCTAGTCCAGAGTACCACCATGTAGATTATTAGATAGCTTAGATCCATATAAAATCAAGGAAGCGTAACTAATCTATAACAATGGAGTATTCAATTTATTCCTTTAGGCTCCTGCAGGAAAAAATAACTATTTACTGGAAGGTCTTAAATACAGGCTGTCCAGAGAAGATTCATGCCCGTTATTTCCACTAAGCGTATTTGTGAATATCTCTTTTTCCTTTCCCAACACTGACCTCAAACTGCCCTGATAATGTCAGTCTTGCTACACTGACAGAGTTTCTCCTATATCAGATAACATGTGAAAGTTTTCAAAACTCTTCTCTCTCCTATCCAACAGATCTTTTTTATAAGATTTTGAAGTAAATAGAAAAGAAAGTACCATAACCTTTTTAAGAAATACACAGGGGAATAGTCACGCCTATTTGATATCTCAGTGCTGTGGCTGTTTGCAAAGACATTTAGATAGATAAGCATTTAGCTTACTGATAGTCTGTTTTCACTTTAGTAGATGTATGTGGTCTGGTATTGTCATTCAAGGCTTAGTCATCAGCCTAGCTAATTCTTTCCCTGTTAATCAAAAAATAAATGTCAGATTATTTTCTCTTCCTATTAACTCCATGCCTATTCCTGTGAAGGACTGTAAACTTTGATACAAACCTTCCACTTCCTTTATTGTTGACTCTCTGGAAACAACACAAAATCGAGTGTTTCGGATGCTATCTGTGGCATTTACTCCCATCCTGTCACCACCATGGAAATACAAGTCATGGTTAGCAAACAGTCACAATGCAGTCATCAAACAAGAGGAAACACCTGGATCCAAGCACAGCCGGCAAGGAAACACGTACCACTTGCCTGTTCCAGAAAAATGCTCAGAGGCTTTGTGATCTCAAAATGGTTGCAAGGAAACCCTATTTCTAACAGCATCCTTGTGGGAAAAGTGCCAGCTGTCATGTACTTGAGAACTGATCTCTCTAGAGGGAGCACCCTGCCCATCACACACAGTATGGCCACATGCCACATCAGTGCTTTTCATTTTTTGTTTCTGCCCATGTTCCTATGTTGGCATGCAGAGGAGGGCAGCTGCTGGGAGGGTGGGAGTCACATCCTACCACCGTGTGCTTTCAGGTGTCAGAGCTTCAGGAGGTCCTGAGCAGGAATGAAAACTAGAGTCTGAAATGCTTCATTCAGAGAGGGAGAAATGTATGCTTCTATAACTGTCTTTCAAGAACAGCCGGATGATCGTTTTGTTTCTTCATTGTTTTTCCTCCAAGGAGAGAATTATTTCTCATGAAGATAATCTGAATATCCTCTTCTCTCTCCATTTTCAGCAACACACTTGACACACCCTTCCTTATTAGTGGGGATTTAACAACACTGCTTATCAGAAGATCAGTTTGTGCTGCAGCCTTTTTTGACCCTTTACCCGCTCAGTTCCTCTTTTCTTGAGCCCACAGCTCTGTTTTCCCGTATTTGCTCCCTTTCTTATATTCCTTCCTACACCGTTTTCTGTCTGCTGCAGCTCCTTCTGGAGACAGCAGCAAACTTCTTTACGTTTTTTTCTTTTATTTTCCTTTGACTCTGTGACCATTTTTCTCTCTTGAGTAATTTTCTGTTGAATGCTGTGAGTTGAGGACCAGCTGATAATGAAGTTGTCTGTAGATACGATTATGATGCCTATATATATATTTCATCATTTTCTTCATCACTTTTTCAAGGTCATGTCTAGTTAACTCTTATTTCCATTTGTATTTATGAGCGCAGATGAACCTATGAGTTTCAGTGCACTGATGTGAAAAGGCAATCTTACTGGATACTTGCTGAAGGCTGAACTATATCCTGCAGGATCTGCATCCATTTAAGCTTATAGTTATCAGTCATTTTAAAGATAGTATCTACTTTTCTTGCTTAGTCAGGTCAATTTCTAGGAAAAAGTGTTACAACAGTTTAGGAGTTTAGGTTACATTTCAATGCCTGAAATGATTTCACTTGTAGGCAAAGAGCTGAAGTCCCAAAAGAAGGTAGAAAACAGGCCTATTGCTGAGTAAGATGCCTATGGAATATTCAGCAAGAATATGATATCTGAGAAAATGACAGAATGCTTCCAAAACGTAAGGTATCTGAATGTGAGGCACATGGTTACTAGCAAAAGTAGATTGGAATGAAAGTACTAAGCATGGTCCCTTCATTCATTCTCAATTGTGGCCATTTCCTTCCTTTCCTTCTTCTTTATTTCTCTCTTCTTCCACATGAATTTCACTTACATTTACTCCCATTTCCATCTCCATCTGCCTCTACATTCCTTCGAGATTTTAGGTCCCTGAACTTGGATTGTGTTCCTTCTCTATTTCTCTCTTCTACTCTTAACCTTAAATGAGCCTTTTCTAGATGTTTCCAGTTATTTATCCTTCTGGAAGTACAGAGAAGTCCAGAAATTATTTTATTTTATCTTGTTACTTTTATTCATGAGGACACTGGGAAAGCAGACAACCTATTCACAGATGTCCAGTGGATATCTCAGCAGGAAAATACAGTGTTTGCAACTGCAACTTAAAGTAAGTAAATCACACATTCAGTGTTTCATGGTATTGAACGCACTGCTCTTCTTTAAGAAACTGTGAGGACCTTGCATTTGTCCCTGTGAAGGACATCTGTGAGCTCAGAGCACTTCCAAACGAACTTGTATCTGAAGAAACACAGTTTCACAATATGGGGTCTGTGTTTCTTTGTGGGTAAAGACAGTAATGTCAGTGATTTACAATACTGCTCTTCAGAAAACCAGTTGAGCCCCAGGGCTGCCAAATTAGATTAAGGTACAAAGAAAAATTCTCAAAGTAAGGTCATGTGGTTTTCCTCTGTGTGAGTCAGAACATCACTTGAGAGGCTCCAGCTATTCAAAAACTTGCCTGCTTTTCTTTCTCAGCAAGCTAAGACAATGCTGCCAACTCCTGCAACTTAATTATGGCAATTTGATGTTTTACTTAAAGACCGGTTCCTACTGGCATTTGACCATGTGAGAAATTCAACTTCCACTTAAAGAATAATGAAGATTCTAGCCATCAAATTGAAGAAATAAGCACTCAGTAGGGCTCCCAATGCACACCAGTGGCTCACAAAAAGGAGAAGAAGAAACATTCTTTGTTGAATATTAGACAAACATCTGCCAGAATAATTCTGGTGTACTTGGGTTTGCCTTAGGAAAATCTCATGTTGGCTTCAAATAATGGAACTTAAAAGACTTCAATTTCAAGTTTTGTTTATAATTCTGGGAATAGATTGTGAATGGGACGAGATTTCATCCCTATTTTTATATTATGAAGAAGTAGTTTTAGTACTTCTAATACAAAAATATGAAAGCTTTTTTTTTGTTATTTTTAAGAATTTTCAACAAAATCATAGAATCAGAGAATCATAGAATGGTTTAGATTAGAGGGGACCTTAAATATCATCTAGTTCCTACTCTCTGCCATGGGCAGGGCTGCCCCCTACCAGCTCAGGCTGCACAGGGCCCATCCAACCTGGCCCTGAGGCCTCCAGGGATGGGGCATCACAGCTTCTTTGGGCAGGTGTGTGCCAGGGCCTCACTGCCCTCTGATTAAAGAATTCCTAACATCTATTCTAAATCTTCACTCTTTTAATTTAAAGCTGTTCACTTGTGTCCTATTACTATAAGATCCTGTAAAAAAAGTCAGCCCCCTCCTGCCTGTAAACACCCCTCAAGTACTGGAAGTCCACAGTGAGATCTCCCCACAGCATTCTCTTCTCCAGAACAAGACTCTCTCTGCAGGTGAGGTTCTCCAGCCCTCTGAGCAACTCTGTGGCCCTTCTCTGGACCCACTCCAACAGCTCTGCATCTTTCTTGTGCTGAGGGTCCCATGTCTGGATGTAGTACTCAGATGGGGCCTCACAAGGGCAGAGCAGAGGGTACAATCATCTCCTTTGCCACTGTTTTTGATGCTGCCCAAGACAGAGTTGACCTTCTGTATTGACTGTGTAAAATGTATTTCACTGGGAAATCATCTCCAGAAAATAAAGTCTCCTAAAGTAAAAGTAGCTTCATTATCTGTTATGGAGACACTTGATACACTCATTACACAGTTTTAGATCTTCTCATTAGAAATGATCCATCAGTATAGACTCCCCTTCTCTTTATACAGATGAAGTTTTCCCTCTGTGATATTTTTGCCAAGATAATGTGCAGAAAAAAACAAAACAGGCTACTAAGAAACCTACAAGCTTTTCTGAATGGGAACTGAAAAATGGTCAAAGAGAACGTCCTTATGTACCCTCTCAATAGCAATAAAGTCAATGAAACTTAGAAATCAAATTTAAAGCAAAAAGAAAATATTTATGTGAGTAGGTAACTTACTGAAGTTTACTGAAATGAGACTTAGGCCAGTGGCAGAGCTGAATAAGCAAGAGAAATAGGTGATTTTGCATGTTTCTAATATTTACAGTTTTTGCAACCACAGCTAAACAAGGCTGTAATTTTGTGGTGTCAGGACTTCACCATGCCAAGAAGCAGAGGGTATAGGCTCAGGTGAAGTGAAGCCAGTGTAGCTCAGGACTTATGCTGAGAAAGCTTGTATACACAAGATGAACTGCTGCATCAGTGCTGTGAAGGCATTCCCATTGCCTTGCAAATGTGAATGCAGCACTCATGAGCAACCAGCCTGCCTGTTTCACAGGGTGGCTGCTCTCAGCCTACCTAGGATGACCTGAAGAAAATTAGTTGAATACAGCTATTTTGTACTGATCTTCTGCTAGAGACACAGACTAACAAGATGGCAAAGTGCCTCTGTGGACTAAAAGGAGATATGATTGCAAGTGAGTAAAATCCTGTGGAAGTCAACAGTTTCCTTAGCATTTTCCGACAGGACCTGTTTTAGGAAGGCTGTGGGAGAGTTGAAAAAGCAAGGTGAGACAGGGAGGTTTATGCATACAGATTTTTGGAATAACTGAGCATAGGAAGAAAATGGGAAGTAAGATTAATAGGCTTGCTGGTTTGAATGAGTAATTGCCAAACTTTTAAAGGGATGATCACAGTGTGTGTAGACTGCTCAAAGAGGACAACCCCTACTCTTGATAGGAGAAGATGCACAGCTAAATTGTGTGTTATTCTTCCTCACCCTTTCAAAAGGAAATATTTCAAGTAATATCAAATAGAGTAGCTTATTGGCTCTAATAGCAACAGTGGCTTCTGACAGCTTCATGATACTGGTTATGCAGTATGCAGCACAGTGAATATTTTAATGAAAACAGAGTTTGCTATTTGAAATCATGTGAGGATTTGGTGAAATATTTCATTTGTCTTCCTGTTTGCTGGGAATAAAAGACTGAGTTGGAGGTTAAAGAGTTAATGAATTGATAATAACTCTTCTCACTCCCATCATATTTCCCACCAAGCCAGATTGAAAATACCTGAATAAGCAGGATAAGAGAGACACTTTTATTTCTGGGGGTCTTGAGAGATAAAAACTTGAAGTCTCCAGTTCTGTTAAGTCAGCTTCACAACTGTTTCAATATTATTTTATATCTTTTAAAATGAATTAATATTAAGTGTGATTTTATCATTTGGAAAGTGCTAAGGGCCACAGAGTTCTAATGTCACCAGAAAGCTGATAAATTTATGTGCTCATGAAGTCTGTTTGATGGAAGGCAATTAAATGCTCTTTTGGTAGCATTTTCAACATTCATGGCTCTCAGTCACAGCTGGAGTTCCCCCAAGACCTTACCTGAGCCTGCCTTTCGCTAGACTGCAGTCTGCCTGTTATAGCACTGAAGGTCAAGTTACTGGAAGCTGGCATTCAAAGTACTGCATCATCCACTGGTTGAGACTAATTGGAACTTTTTTTTTCTGCTTTGTTTTTAATCTTGTACATGTCAGATGTATCAAACAGTTTCCATCTTTTTTTGCAGTAAAATAATTCAAGAAGGATAGAAAATATGAGGAGGACCTTTGGATATTCCTTTTACATTTATTTAAGTGGAGAAGGTAACTTTGGTGTCTTTATTTTTCAGTATACCATGCTAAATTTACAGCCACTACAAAGCTATTTTTCACATGGTAGGGAAGACACATCCCAAAACTCTGACAGCATTGGAGTTCTACTTTCAGGTTCACACTTAAAACTTTCTAGTGAACATAAGAAAAATGAGGTGTCTAGGAAAAGGTGCACTCTCTTGTGTGAGAGCGGGTGCACAGGCAGCTCCAGCAGGACCAGGAAACTTCACAGCTGGCAGTGTTACTGCAGGTGCTGACAGGGAGCACACAAAGAGTGCAGAGAAATGGGTTATGTATGGCTGTGAATCTTGTAGTTTGCCATAATAAACCTGCTCCTTTACCAGAAATATCTTAATCTTGTGTACAATTGCAATCTGAATATCATAATACATACTTGTGTTTGCACCTATACATACCTTTGGCTTCTTCCAAAGTATTCTGATGAACAGAAAATTCTCATTCCTTCCCGTGAGCCATTAGACCCCCATCTGGCTCTCATGCATGCTTAACTCACACTGTGGTTTTGCAATTAACACTCCTTCAGTCTTCAACTTCTCCCTGTCTCCTCGTATGGCTTCTTCTCACCTTGGCTGTGTGGATGAAGGTTCCCTACAAGCCGGCAGAAATCATTCCATTCCCATCTGTGGTTCTCTCCCTTTACAGCCTGGGTTTGTGACAGCCCTACTGCATTTCTGCATCTCAAGGTAGACACAGCTGTGGCACATTTGTGGATTCTTCCATCTGTTACAATCTCTTTCTTTGTCCATCTCTCTGTCACTGTAGAGTCATTTTCCTCCCCAGCTTTGCAGGAAGGCTTAGGATGCAGTTTCAAGTTGCAGTAAAACTAATCTAATAATAAGCTGCTGCTGAAAAAGGCAGTCCTGCTTCTCTGTTTCCTCATCTGTGCCCATCTCTCTTGAAATGGGAACTGTTCAGACAAGAACTTCTTTTTTCTCTTTTTTTTCCCCCATACCTGATTTATGATGTAGTGGCACAATAACTCTGATGTGGCGGTGGGAACCTTCCAGGGTGGAAGGCAGGGAGGCTGAGTTTGCCCCTTTTTGTCCATAGCTGGCACTCCAATTCTGCTGCAGTGTGAAATGGCTGTCTGAAAGCAAGAAGTAGGGAGATAAAAGACTGGCTACAGAAGTCATCAGCTCCTCCTGGCTGGTGGCTGCCAAGGAAGAAAGTACCAAGTGACATGGGAGGCCTCGAGAAGACTGTAAGAGGGATTGGGGAGAAGAGGCTTAACTTCTTTCACTGAAGTCCATCAAAAAGCATTCTAAAATAACTTCAGAATTTCTTTTCTTTTTTCGCATGCATGATTTTAGTAATTTTTCATTTCTGCTTCAAAGAAAAGGAAAAAGGCTGAAAAAAGTAGGGTTATTTGAATTCACTGCAGGTTATTGAAATCCCAGCCTAAATAGAGTGAAGGCTGTACAATCAATATTCAGAATAGGAATTTATATGGATTTCATTGATGTATAAGCAGTTATAATATGATTCAAAATAAAGGTTACAAATTTTCAGATGTATTTCTATTAAATAGATGATAAATGTATTAACACGAAAAAATGTAGTTGATGTACACGGAAGCTTTTTGGCCTTGAAATACATTTTGCAATGTACACTTGAGGACTTGGCATAACTTTCCTTTGTTGCAGTTCAAGAGCATACTGCCTTTTGTACAGAATCCTTCAGATTAATCTTAATTAATGCATTAAAGGGCCTTTCAAAGGAAAGGCATTACACTTGCTACCAACTTTTAAAATAGAATTAAAGCAATTGCTCCAGTCATGAAAAACGTGAATGTATCTTGACTGTAAATTAACTGCTGTGTTAAATAGTTCCATTGTCTGTCTGTGTGCCTCTCCACAAGGGCTCACGTGCTTTCAGCTCTAATTAAGGAAACTAATTTTAGTTTCGTAGAAGTATAAATTCCCTGAGACAGGACAGTGAGAGGTAGAATTACAATATGCTAGTTATTATGCTCTTTGGAAGACAGAATTGCACAACTAATCTTCTATCATATGAAATTCATTATGCTCATATGTGAAGTGTATTGTTTGTAGCCTTTATGCAAGTAGTATTCTCTTACACTGAACAACTTCCACGAACACTTATGTAAAATAATATTTTATTCTGATATTTTCTGACATAAACTCAAAAACATGTGTATGATATTATATTAATGATAGTACTATAGCATAGCTGTGGGAAAAAAACTATCTCAGCTGTGTCAGTGTGACCTGTTGTTCTGCTCTAAGTGTGAAGCACACACTATAGAAGTTGTGTGGTTTTTACTGAAAAAGCAGCCAGCTTTGGCATTTTTTTTCTGGGTTAGTGAACAGGATGCCTCACATTCCTTAAAGGCCCAAACTTAACCAAAACAGTGGATAAGAATCGCTTGGGCGTTACCACCTTCCTTGGCTGACATTCTGTAGCACATTGTATAGAAATCCGACTGTATGGGTTTATTTAAGGGACCTACCTTTTCCTTTTATGACACACTTTCAAAGGATGACATCACTGAGAAAAGGAGCAGCTTTTATAAAGGAAGCAGGATTCTTGAAAGGGAAAAACATACTCATTATTCCAAATTGTTCTAAAGGTCAGCAGTTACAGCAGTGCTAAACTCAACCTCCACTGAGACAATACTGTCTTGCTGCTAATCTGTAGCTTGCATTGCTGCAAAGTTATTGGAAATATGTGGAGCCGTTGGTGTGGGTCCAGAGGAGGCTATGAAGGTGCTCAGAGGGGTGGAGCACCTCTCATATGGAGAAAGGCTGAGGGAGCTTGGCTTTTTCACCCTGGAGAAAAGAAGGCTCCAGGGAGGCTGCATGGCAGACTTCTGGTACTTAAAGAGAGCTTGTAAGCAGGAGGGGGACTGACTTTTTGTGTGATCTGGTAGTAGTAGGACCTGGGGGAATGACTTTAAACTAAAAGAGGCGAAACTGAGGATAGACATTAGGAGGAAATTCATTACTCAGAGGGCGGTGAGGCCCTGGCACAGCTGCCTAGAAAAGCTGTGGTGCCCTATCCCTGGAGACACTCAAGGCCAGGTTGGACGGGGCCCTGGGCAGCCTGAGATGGTGGGGGGCAGCCGTGCCCACAGAAGCAGGTAGGAACTTGATGACGTTTGATGTCTCCTTCAACTTAAGCCATTCTATGATTCTATGACAAGGAAAAAATCAAACAGCAAAAAAGCTGTGTTCTGCTCATTAAAGATCTCACACGTTTTCAAATTCATTATATCAAACTCACTGTGTTATTCTGAGATGACTTTTAAGGCAAGCTAGTTAATGTGGGGATGGGAATGTTTGGTAGAATTTCTATTTCCCTTAGCAATAAAATCCGTTCAGTGACATTACTCTGTGTTTATCTTAATGCACCTCAGATAGGAAATGTTCCTTTACTGACATTATGGAACTACATTATACCAAGTTATAATTCCTATATAGTGCAGTGATTTCTTTTGGAAGTCTATCCATTTTAATTCAAATTCTCAGCTTTCAGCTTCATAGCAGTAAAATTGCACATTGTTTATTTAATGGCTAATAGCTATGGATTAAAGATAGAAATAATTGTATGCTTTTATTCTGCTTTGTCTGAGCAAGAAGTAGTTTAAAACATTGCTTTTTTAAGGCTGCTCGTCACAGGGCACCTAGTACTCACTTACATGCAGACATCACCAGAATTTTAAACTGCTTCTGGTGTGAATCAAACACAGAAGTTTTTACAAAAGTTTACATTCTCACACTAGAAACACTGTCATGCTATGTCAGGTGTCATGTCTGCATTATGACAAAATGAGGAAAGTAGATTGGTTAATATTGGTTTTTTGTTTGTTTGTTTGTTTGTTTCTCTGTGTGTGTGTCCTTACAGTGAAAACTAAAGAATACAAACGAAGGAAATATGAATCAGTATCCATGCAATATCATTTGCAAACACACACTGAGGTACTGGGGAACAAGGAGTTAGCTTATTGAATGCCATGTCTGGATTAAGGCAACACACATGGCACATTATAAGCATTATGCTGAACTCCTCGGTGTCTGAACCGCACTCTTTCCAGTCTCTGAATTTAGTCAGAGGTGAGTGACCTGATTGCACTTTAGAGCAGTTTGAAGCAGAATGGGTTTTGTCAGCTTTTGTGGCAAAACCATCATAGAGGTGCTGAAAAAGAGCCTTGAGAAGGGCCTCATGAGACACAGTTATATAAAAGTAAAACACACAAGCAAGAATATGAGGGCTTGATGTAAGTATCATGTTGATGCTTTAGGTATCTCCAGAGAGGGTGCTGTCATCCCACAGTTTACATCCTTTTCTCCCTCACTTCCCAAGGCACAGCAATCCTTTCCCTGCAAGGAGTTCTGTTTTCACATTGTCCTTAACCAGATTTCAGCAGTCATTGCAGATTAGGATTGTATAAACAGATGTCAATGTTGGCTGTCAGAATATGAATGATATTTACACTGAATGCAGAATAAAATCTCCCCTAGCTTTCTCTGGCCAGCATGAGACAGAAATATATGAAAACACAAGATAACCATTTTACACTGGTACAAGTGAATAGAGTTGCACAGTCACCAGAGCTGTAAAATCACTTTTCCTTCAGACATCTGAAGGCTTTAAACCTTCCCACCTTGTCCTGGCAACAATAAATAGATAAATTCTTGGGGTTGAGGCACCCTTTATAAATGCTCCAGTTCGGTATTATTTTCAGTGTGTCAAAACAAACATGTACGGGAGGCCTGAAAAAGCTGCCACAGAAATACCTAGCGCGTGGAATAGGCAGGCCAGGCAGGCAGGCGGCGCTGGGCTGGGCCTGCCCTGAGGCAGTGGCACAGAGCCAGGGAGCTCTCTAGAGAGTTTGCTGATAAGTGAATGTTATTCAAAGGATCTTAAGGGTTGGAAGGGACCTCTGAAGTTCATAGAGTCCAACTCTCTGCTGGAGCAGGTTCTCTTCAGCAGGTTGTGAAGGAAAATATCTAGGTGTGTTTTGAATATCTCCAGAGAAGGATGCTCTACAGCCTGTTGCAGTGCTGTTAATCACCCTCACAGTAAAGAAGTACTTCCCCATGTCTGTATGCAGCACATGTTTTCCAGCTGTGCCTGTTGCCCCTTGTCCTGTTGCTGAGCCCCATCTGCTTGACAACCACCCTTCACATATTTTTAAGATCTGGTAAGATCCCCTCTCAGTCTTTTCTTCTCCAGGCTGAATAGTCCCAGTATCTAAATGGCATTACCTACGTGAAGCACTTTTGCATGCCCACCAAAGAACACTTCTTCCTGCATGTGCAAACCAAAGCAAGCAAAGAAATTACCCCGAAGAGAGAGTACAACTGACTCAGTGGGCTCCTGAATACAGCCTGTGGATTTATATTTTGAAATGTCCTTTGTGGTAGATGTAGAGGGTGCCCGTACCAGCACCACAGGGCCTGGCAGGAGTAGTGGGGCTGGGCATCCTGGCGTCCAGCCAGTGATATCTTGCCAGACACCATGCCTGTGCTGGTAACGCTTACAGCACCTACCAGCCCCTACTCATTTGTCGGCCAAATGTGTCAAGGGCGGGATATCTCCAGATTTCTATGGCCATTAAAGCCAACTGCAGGAAGAAAGAAGGTTCATCGAGTTCAGCAGCTTAATACATGACCTGCTGACTGAACCTACTGGGCTTGCCCCCTTTTTAGGAGAGAAGAGGCCAGAGGGACTGATGGCTTTCCTCTCTGATTGACCTTCCAACCCAATGCAGGAAGCCCAGATGTTGGCTGGAGGGGCTAAGCTGAAACACTTGGCCCTTCAGCTCCTGCAGGAGAAGACAGGCTGGTGGCAGAGAGCATGCAAAGGAACGCTGGCCTCCAAGCCCTCAGCACACCGCTGCTGGCACAGAACTGCATTGGCTGCACACAGCTGTCTGCTGCCCCTGAAAGTCAGTGACAATTCAGTGGATGGACAGAAATAGAAGCACATAAAAAGCTGGCAGGAGTGTCTCTTAGAGAGCTGTGGTGAATGCCTCAGGACTGCATTTATACCTTTTAAACCAAATCCGGTTGTTACCTGAAAGATTGCCTTTATTTACACCTTTAATACAGATTTTGGAAATGAAGCCCATGTCAATAGTAAATACAATTACCTCCAAGTCTCCTACTTCAAAAAAGTTATGAAGACTGAAATACAGCTTTATAGAAAAGGAAGTCAAAGCTATGGAAAATATTTTAATGGTACTGGATGAGAAAAATTTTCTTTTAAGAACAGGAAAGAATCTTTCCTCTTAAATAACTGGAAATGCAAATTCATCCAGTTAGCAGTGCAGTAGGAAATTACCTGAAATACCAATGTTTCTGATATTTCAGAAGTCAGAGCTATTTCCTTTCAAATACATATGCTCAACATTATACTTTCAAATGAGATAAAACTGTAGTCCCTGGGACTGAATTTGATTCCCTCATTCCAGGTCCTGGAAGACTGACCTGCACCATGAGGTAAAACCAAAAGTCACACCCAAAACCTTTACAAGCCTAACACAACATTAAATGGACTGCAGAAAACTAGCTCTAAGTATTATCTGCTTGAACTCTCTAGTCTGTCGTCCCCTCTTCCCTTTCCAAAAAGGCAATGGGCCTGTGTGACATATCCCACGGTTCCCTACTCAACTCCTGACTCTACTGGTAGCTTTTTGGGAGCAGAACATAGTAAGAGCACTATGGAAGTCACCTCAGGGGTTCAATTCACATTGTTTGGCATCTGTACCCAGCTTATAAAAGTTAACCAACTTGTTCCCAGGATTCCACTAAGTACCAACAACATACAGAGCAATAGGAAAAAAAAAAAACAAAAACAAAAAAACAAACAAAAAAAACCAACACCTTCTTCTGTGGGAATTCCCTTGTTGCTGGATTACAGATCCATGCAATAAATTATTTTCCTGTAAGAAATCGTAGAATCATGGAGTTGTAGAATTGTTTGAGTAAGAAGGGACCATTGAAGGCCACCTAGTTTAATTTCTCCACAATAAACAGGGACACCTACAGCTAGATTAGATTGCTTAGAGCCCAGTCCAGCCTGACCTTGAATGTTTACAGAGATGGGGTGTCCACCACATCTCTGGGCAACCTGTGCTGGTGCCTCATCACCCTGATTATGAAATTCTTATATCCAGTCTGGAACCATTTTCTCTTGTCCTGTCACCACAGATCCTGCTAAAAAGTCTGTCCCCTTCTATCTTAAAACTCTCTTAGGTACTGAAATACAGCTATCAGCTCTCCCCAGAGCCCTCTCTTCTCTGTGCTGAACAGCCCCAGCTCTCTCAGCCTGTCCTCACAGGGAGAGGTGTTCCATCCTTTGGATCATTTTTATGGCTCTCTCCTGGATGTGATCCAACAAGTCCACATCTCTCCTGTACTGAGGACTCTGTATCTGGATGCAGTACTCCAGGAGAGATCTCACTTGCAGAATTTCTCAGCTACTTGGAGCTGAGTGGATGACAACTTCAATCATGATGAGGACTGTTTAAAAGGAAGTAGGAGTTTCTCTGAGGCACTCTATAAAACACATCAGTTTTCCAGGATTACAGAGCAGTAGTGCTGCAGTAGGGAACTATTGAAACTGTGAGATCGTATGATTTGAGAGAAGATAAATGCAAAATAAAGCTTCTGCCTGGTGTTACAAAATCACTGTCATGAAATTTCCTGGGAATGTAGTACAGCCTCTTTTGTCAAGTCTTGTCATGTATGTTACAGACAGGAGGGATTGGGGTGGAGGGGCTACCAGTAGACAATTAGCTGCGTAACAATTGCTTTCCATAGCAGTGGGGTGAATCAAATGTGCCTCAGCTGCAGGACTTCAGGTTGGGAGAGTGGAAAATCCTGGAAGAATAAAAAATTAGAGGTTGACTCACAAGGAGAGAAGCAGTGGGCCTAAGACACTAATTTCTGAAGCTAGTCTAGAGGAAGAAGATCCTGAGGGACTCAGAGGATTCAGAATTCCACATCAGAGTGATGAATGTCTGTGTGTGCAAGGGAGAACAAGGAGGTGGAAAGTCATCCCAGAGCGCAAAAGGAGATGCTTGCCTCTTTCTTTATCTCTGTGTAAAGCATGAGAAGCCAGGCTGTGAATGGGTTTAAAATAGTCCCCCATGGGACTGTGGGTTTCTCTGCTTCTGTACATGGGTGTCCACAAAATGACCATCTCTGCATTGTGGTAATCTAGACAGCAGCTTTTTCTTGTCTCTGAAAGCATACTTTGTCCTATAAAATTCATGATGCCATGGTCCCACACTCCACAACATTAACCCTGCCAACCACAATGCAGTTGGGAAAATTAGAGCTCTAAAATAAAAGATACTTCCACAGGAAAATCCACATTAAGCAGAGAAAAGAAGATTGATGGGATTTGAGCTTGATGGGATATTTTCCATATCAGAAATCTGAACGAAAAATGAAAAGAGATCACTATCCCATAGTCCATTCTTGATCTACGGCAGGGTGGGATATCAAGAAACACAAGTTCTCTTTAAAGATAAGAATGAATGACATTCTATCACTCTTGAATGGTTTGGAGTAAGTGTGTGAGTGTGCGTGGTTTTACTTGTTTTTAACTAAGTAGAAACTTTGGGGGAAAAAAACACCTTACATTTTTTAATGAGTCTAACTGACTGACACAATGAAACTGCTTTATTTTCCCATGGGAAAGGAAAACAGGAACCTTCTTGCTTTAGTCATTATCCCTCAAAATAAATTGCACCTATATCAAGGGCAGCTTTAGTAGGTGGAAACAAGAACAGCTCCCAGGGCAAAAATCTCTAGATAAAAGTTGAACAGTAAATGTTGGTGAGTATATTGCATTGTAAGGTCACTTTGTTTTCTAAGAAAACGCATCATTGGTATGCATATGATCCACTGAAGTTTAGTAAGTGTTAATTTAATTTATAATTTATTTTTAATTTATAATTTACAACCAATATGAAAAGGTTAATGTGTTTCACTGAAGATCACAAATTGTCATCAATATGGAGACTGTCTGATAAAAGATGAGTATACTGCCAAAATAAAGAAAGATTATTGACAACAATCAATACAGAATAAGAAATACTAGCAGATTTTATCTCTGATTTTGCAAAAATGTGGGAATATCCCCTGCTTTTCTTTTTTTTTTCTTTTTTCTTTTTTTTTTTTTTCTGTTTTGGTACACCTTTTGAATGTTAATGTTCAGCTGAAGATGGTTTCAGACAGCCTGCAAGGCTCCTGCTGTACTCAGTGAAGCAGAATCCACAGAAGTGTTGCCGAGGCAGAACTGAAATTATAGCTTCCCTTTAAAGAACTACAGCATTGTCAGATAATTACTTCTAACACATGAATACGACTCTCATTCCAGTTTGTTTTATTTTTTTGAAGAAAAAAAAAAAATCTAAGCCTTTAAAAGACAGGTTTTGAAGTTGAGTGTTCACCGATGCCTTTGCAGTCCTGATCTTTTATGCTTAGAAACAGAAGAAATGTACGGAAGAATGGAAACTAACAGTACAACTTGTAACTACCTGTAACTGCTGCAGTGGGAAATGGGTCAAGTTTCCTCTCAACTAGATCAGGTATTTTTTTCAGAGAAATTGATTGCCTAATTTTCCTTATTTATTTTAAAAACTTAAAACCTTTATATTATACGTGCATGATTAACGATGTCTAGATAAAAGAAATCCTACAGAGTAGATTGGGAATATTGACATTAGACTTAAAATTTACAATGATTAAATGAATGTGTACCAATTATGTTGCTGCATCTTCTGTTTTCTCTTCAGAAAGCGTATTACAATTTATCATTTGCTATTTCGTGTCATTTTGAAATAAAAATGATTTTTTTGAGAAGGGAAGTGGGGAGGTGGTGTAAGGATTTGTGACTTAAGGCAAGAAATCGTTCACCTGCTGATTCATATACAACAGAGCCTGTAAGGATTTTAACGATATTACTGCTTTTAAAGGTTTTAGAATGTTTTATTATTTTATTACAACCATATATTTAAGATAGTGTTTGTGGAGAAGACTTCCAACGCTGATGCCTGAGTATCTGTATGTTCTCTTTCTAAAAGAAGAGGGCATAGAGAGGAAGGAAAGGAGTCTGTCATGTACATATTTGAAACCACTGCACAGGTTCCTGGATGCTGTAAATACTTGGCTGTCTCACATATTCTTGCTTTCAGATCTTCACAGGTAGCATTCATAAAGATAACGATTGCTTCAGCAAACACAGTGAGTAATTCAATCTTTTAGACTAACTTTGGCTTTTTTTTCCTGCATAAATCATTCTCACACAGCTTATGGTCTGTACAGTCCTTTAAAGGTGAGGTTTCTTTTTCACTTTCCATGGTGCATTAAGTGGAAGTGAGGTACACTGTATTAGAGATGGTCTAGAGAAAAAAAGAACTGATCACTCTCTAGCTTTGCTTTATTGCTAAAGTTAACCCCATCAATTTGCTTTAACAATGTCAGCAGCTGAAAGGCACACCAAGACTGTAATTTATCATGTAACGAGTTGTTAACAAGATGATGAAGATATGTATATGCAAAAACAAAAACAAAAACATCAGTTTGATAACAAATATTTAACAAGAAGACAAAATAAAAGAATAAAGATAGGTGTTGTTAATATGCCCACTTAGAGTGTGCAGTGATTGATTGTTGCAAAGTACAGTTCAAATATATGTAAGGTAAAATTTGAATACAAGGGTATGGAATATGTAATTTAATTTTTAGCCTCATACCTTTCTGTAGTCAAGTTTTGTTTACCAACAGCAGGCTTAAAATGTCTGTCACAGCAACTGAGCTGTGAGCACATGGAAATATCTTTGCTCAAATAGTTTGCGTACAGATGTTTGAGCCTGAAGAGACTTGCCATGTGTTTTTGTAGCTAAGGAAGTGAGTAATCAGTGAAACTAGTATGGGTGGCATAGGAAAATCATGCGCATCGGCTTGGCACAGTTGTTTGCTTGCTACATTCCATGAGATATTTCATAATGGAAACCCAATTGCTCCACTAACATAGGATACCTAAACGTTGTGCATACACTGTGAAGCACCTAGCACAGTTGCAAGACCATATTTTGTCCTTACAGACTACTCCAGTAATTCTCAAAGGAATGAGAAAAGGGCAGAGAAAATTCCCCAGGGGTTGACATGAAACAGAGTGAATACTCTGTTTAGCCTTGGTCTTGATGCGATCATTCTTAAATATAATCTTTATCACTTAAATTTTACAAGGTCAAAAGTGTAACTAGGCTAGATAGTAATTAAGTAATTAAAATGGTAGCTTGCTGCAGTAGCAATATCTTTGGCCTTGGGTCTAGTTAGCACCATACATCCCATGACTCATGAAGGGTTTTTCAACCTGGTCATTTCAAAGGCCTATTTGTTTTATGTGATATAGACAGAACTGTGCTGTGAATGATCTGCCAAGAAACTTTATTAAAGTTGCTGCTACTCTATATGGTGTTATGGTGTTTTATTCTTAACCT
>PPHD01006504.1:0-24442 GCA_002909625.1 Bambusicola thoracicus
TAGATATAGTCTATACATAGATTGTAGCAAAGAATGCATAACTTTCCATTTCATTTTGAATGTTCCAGAAACTAAGACAATAGAAAAAATGAGATGGACAGAGATATGGACAAGGAAGTACTTTTTCAGCATAAGCTGAAGAGATCTAGCGAATAAGTCTTGAAGGTCTTCAAGGTTGTATATCATCTCTGTAGGATAATCAGAGCTATCATAGGAGTAATATGTAATTCTGTGTAGTGTTCTGTGTATATCTGAGTATGTCACTTGACACTTCTTTCAAAATGGCCCTTTATTTGGTGCAGCATACTGAGCCTTGAGCACATAAATCAGTATGGATCTATATAACTAATCCTAGGTTTCTTTATTACAATAATTTTAGTTCAGAATATTAAAAAAAAATTACAATAAAATAAAATAGAACACATAAAAAAACAGAGTTAAGCTATATGTGTTTTTTACAAGCTCACCTTCATGGACATTTAAAACATGATAAAACTTCTGTTTGTATAAGATGAAACATTACTATATAGTGAAAATCACAACTTTCATTTTATGGAGAATATCAGAGGCCACACCTCAATAATTATTTAAATTTTATGGTTGGCCCACTAACCAGACAGGTATAAGAAAGTTAAATGACATTTCACAGGTTCTTTTGAAAAAAAGGTTAAAAATACGATTTGAGAATAGAACCAGAATGTATAGTTTCTTTCCACTGAAATTCAGATTAAATTAGGTCTCCTGATCCCTTCAGATCTTTTGAAGAACTAAATCTATAATAAATGAAAATGCAACATGAACCTTACAGTGAGCCCTAGCATGAAAGGTATTTTAAAAATGACAATGACTTCTATTGAAGTACAGAGATAGGGCAGCTGTATCAGACAAGACCATTCTATACTGATAGATTTCTGTTCTTTCAGTAATTATGTAAGAACTTTTTTTCAACCACTGCACTTTACAGACATCATTACTGATGAATACCACTCATCTTTTCTTAATATAGTCTTGCCCTAAGAGGTAGATAATACTCCTTCACTGTGTAGTCCAACATGCTTAACGTATTTTGAGGGAACAATATACAATTAAGTGTGAAAAATAACATCTCTATTTGATCAGAATGTCTATCTCAAGTTTAAGTCAAGTATGTTGCCTTTTAAACTTCTATTCCTCTTACTTCATCAATTCATTTGTTAATTGCTCCCAATTGTATTATCTCATTCTAGCAATGCAACTTTTCCAAAAGAGATGTAACAACATAGGAACTGGTGGATGACAGGTTGGCAATAAGCCAGCAGTATGCCCTGGTGGCAAAGAACGCCAGTGGGATCCTGGGGTGCATTTAAAGGAGAGTAGCCAGCAGGTCAAGGGAGGTGATCCTCTCCTTCTACTCTGCCCTGGTCAGGCCAACATCTGGAGTACTGCATCCAGTTATGGGCTCCCTGCTACATGAAAGACAAGGATCTCCTGGAGAGAGTCCAGTAGAGGGTCACAAAGATGATAAAGGGCCTGGAGCATCTCCCCTATGAGGAAAGGCTGGGCAAGCTGGGTCTGTTCAGCCTTGAGAAAAGAAGACTCAGAAGGGATTTGATTAATCTTAAGTATGGGAGTCAAAGAGACACGATCAACCTCTTTTCAGCAGTCTGTGGGAGGACAAGGGGAAATGGCCAAAAACTGGAGCATAGGAAGTTTTGCACCAATATGTGAAGGAACTTCTTCACAGTAAGGGTGACAGAGCACTGGAACAGGCTGCCCAGGGAGGTTGTGGATTCTCCTCCTCTGGAGATATTCAAGACCTGTTGGGATGCCTACCTGTGCAGCCTGCTGTGGGGGAGCCTGCTTTGCAGCGGGGCTGGACTCAATGATCTCTAGAGGTCCCTTCCAGCCCCTACAATTCTGTGATTCTGTGATCATATGTATAGGCCTAAGGACCAATCAGAGCTGATGAGTTTTGATAAAGAAACAGTGTTATCTCCTCTGTTAAATACCCTTTCTCAACTATAGTAGTTTTTGTTTAATCGCTTAATGCATCCATTTCTATTTTCTGTCACTTAATTCGTAATTATTTAAAAAGAAGATGTACTTTATTTCCTTTTCAATAAGACTGGTCCAGAATAGAGACTGCATCAAAAGAAGCATGGCCAGCAAGTAAAGGCAGGTGATCCTGCCCCTCTGCTCTGTGCTAGTGAGGCTTCACCTGGAGGACTGCATCCAGATGTGGAGTCCTCAGTACAGCACAGACACTGACCTGTCAGAGCACGTCCAGAGGAGGGCCACAAAAATGATCCAAGGGATGGAACATCTCCCCTATGGGGACATGCTGAGAGAGCTGGGTTGCTCACCCCGGAGAAGAGAAGGCTTTGAGATGACCTGATATGTAAGGTGGAGCCGTAGGAAAGGAGAGGACAGACTCTTTAAAAGAGTCTGTTGCGGCAGAACAAGGGGAAATGGCTTCAATCTTAAAAATGGCAGATTAATATTAGATACAAGAAAAGTCTTTTACAGCGAGGGTGGTGAGGCACTGGAACATGTTGCTCAGATGTGGTAGATGCCTCATCCCTGCAGACTTTCAAGGCAAGGTTGTGTCAAAGCCCTGGGCAACATGATCTAGCTGTGGAGGTCCCTGTTCATTGCAGGGAAGGTGGACTAAATGACCTTTAAAGGTCCCTTCCAATTCTAAGGATTCTATGATTCTATGATTCCAAAGTAAGATATAACTATCCACATGGGATGAGACATTTTCTTATAAGCATTATTTCTAAAACGCTACTCCAAAATAGATGACCAATCCATTAGTTATGATAAATCACAACACTGGAATACAGTTTCTTCCTGCAAAGTCTCATACAAAACTCTCCCAAGCTTGTGTTCCTCATGACTGAAGGAAATCTCCTTATCACTAAAACCTATCACAGACTGGGATCAGTTCTGCTCTCTTATGTAAATTACTAGGCTGCAAGTCCCCTGTAATTAAAGCAGGAAGAACTACTCACACAATCCGTGATGACTTCCCTCCTCCCAGGAGACTTGGAAAATCTTAGATTAAGTTCATACTCAGGAAATAACAGCTAAGTGGAGTGGTTCTCAGTACTTAAAAGAGCTTTTAAAGTAAGATGTTGACCTCTTTCAAGGTTGTTTCAGTATTATAACAGTTTCAGCTTCCTGCATGCATTGCAATGCTCTACCCTATTGAAGTAATTCTTGCAACAAAGCAAGACATTTTTTGTTGAAAGAAGGAAAGACTGTGTCCTCAAACTCTCTTTCCAAGGATCAAATAATTTTTATGTCATTTAGAAGTAAGCACTGGTTCTGTTGACTGGAAGAAGCTACTCTATGAGAACATATATCATCAATGCAAGTCAAAATTATAAAGCCACACATCTGCAGCATCCTAACAAGCTTCTTCAGAGCAGTTTTTAATAATATTGTAGAATGAACATTGTATATAAAAAGATTTTTCAAGAGAGGAATAAAATCTAATTGTGTAGATCTCAGTCTAGAAATACAGTATATAATCTTCTGACAACTAATTTACATATAATCAAACGTAACCATTTTAATGAGAAAAGCATAGGGAATGTTCTTGATCTTCATATAATCTGCTGGCAGTCCAATGCTTCAGGAACTATTTTATCACATTTTTGTGTCATGCAGCAAATCCAAATACAACACTATCACAATCCTTAGGATAACTATGATATTCTTTAATTCTAATCTAGATGGTAAATACCCAAACCTTTACAAACAGATACAAAAGTATATTTAAATGTTTAAGTTACTGAATGGGACGTGTAGTGCTACAGAAAACAAGTCAGTGTCAACATTATTTATAAAGTGCAGGATAACTTGATTAAAAAATATTTTTTATTAAAAATGTTCATTAAAATGCTTGATTTCACTTAAACCTAAACTTTCTTCAGAAATATATTAGCTTTTTTTTTTTCTCCTCATAATCCATTTAGACGAAAATAAAACTCAAGCCATCTTTAAAGCTAACATTTTTTTTTCCATCTGCCATTTTGGAAATGTTTCTTGATAAATTTTTATTTCCTATCACCCAAGATTCTCTTTCTTTTTCACTAATTTTCCTCTTCTTTATTTGTTATAAACATGAAGGCACCTAAGATCAAACCAAGACAAAAATCTGGTTGAGATACAATCTCTCCCTCTTTTCTCCTGTACTTAAAAAAGGACAGAAACCCAACTAGAAACTCTCTAAATTGAAAATAAAAAATTAAAATTCCCTTGCTTTCATATGAAAAGGGAAATACAGACATCAACGTGAATGCCGTATATGAAAAATAAATACTGCCTCCTCCCGGAAATGTCAGTAAGAAAGAAAAAAAGATTCTTTAGGAATTTTTTTGCTGTAAAATACACCGATGGAAAAAAAGTAATGGAAGCTCTGAGCATCACTTCACAATTATACACTTAAAAAGTGTTCAGAAGCTATTTTTCAAATTAATTCCTCTTTAGCAGAACCTCGAGAATGAAAGAAACCGGGATGAACAGTATTTACCCTGAACTATCAAACTCAGATTTCAATGTACCAAGAATTCACTACTTTTACAGATGTTTCTTTGTCTGAAGTCACTGCCAAACAAGTTAAGCTGTAAAATCTGTATTTTAACTAAGTCTGTACAGTTCAAGAATACAAGAATTAGAAAAATGAGACAGTTCTCTTTCTTTTGGTATGCACTGTAGTAAGATATACCTGCCTCTTCTGCTCCTTGAGCAACAGTATGCTACGAGAAGTTACACTGCAGTGTGAATTTAGTGGATATACTGGGTTTATTCTAAGTATTTACTTAAGGAGTAAACCCAGTATATCCACTAAATTAAATAAGGAGTAAAGTAATAAATAAACTATAAATTCATATTCTTGTACAATAAACATCCTGTTTAAGCAAGCCTTATCTTCCCAGAGAAAAAGCATCCCTATCATATCAAGCCAATGTACACTTTGTCCATAGGAATGTCCTTCATAAAGAACATGTATGGATGAGACAGTACAATTCAAATGTTACCTTCTTGCACACAACATTCTTCACACAGATAAACATGCTATTTCATTTCCAAAATATCCTATAAAGCCTGTCACTCTGGAATCTGACTTGATACCATATCAAACCTTCATACTGAAAATTATCTTATTTTAAAATTATTTTTTCTAAAGATACTGTCAACAGTTCTGGCCTGGTTCAGCCTGGTTCCATGACTAATGGGGCAGGGAGACCCACAGACCCAAGTCCTGGGAGATGGGGAAGGGAGAAAAAGGTAAAAGGTAGAGTGATGGGCCTAAAAATATAACAGTGGCAACAAGCTAATGAAGGAAACTAATTTACTAAATATGATAGTGGAATGAGAGATAACACAATATAATGCAATATAGTTGGAATTGAAGCTAGTAAATAAAATGAGAGAATGTCCAAAACTGAAGGCCTTACTCAATTGCTGCAGGTGAGACAGCTAAGGAGCACACACCACAGAGATGAGTGGAAAAAGAAGGGGTAGTCTCATGACCCCCAAACAATTTTGTCTTTCCCTTTGAATGGAAAATGGAAACAGAACAGTGAAGTCTTCCGGAATCTGTAGTTCACTCTTTCTCTTCTGAGAATCAGGTACCTGGAATTATCAACAATCCATGGAACTGCAGAATTAACTCTTTAACTACCAGTGCACTACATGATGTTATGATGTGGAAAACTGATAACAAAAATCATACAGCCATGACAGATATTAATAGACAATTAAAGGAATATTACCATACTGTCTCCAATCCACAGCTGGGGGCAAATTCAGCCACAGAATGAAGTTATTGAGTTCATTTAGGTAGGATGGCAGTGAATGGAAACCTTTTTGGTTATACCACACCTGAAAGAGAGAATGTAAATTGTGAATCAAAAATAGAAAGACTCTGAACACTGACCTGAAAACTCCCATAATTTAAAGAATTGCATAAAGATATAGAAGATGAATTCTCCTTTTAAGGCACTTATTTACAGAAGAAGATGGCCTAGGAAGAACAGAATTGTTTTATTTGTACCTGTCTTTCAACAAAATGCAGCAGATTGTTTTCTACAGCTGAAGCTGCAAACTTAACTGAAATTCTCTGCTTCAATGAAACACTTTTTTTACCTTACAAACATTTGGTTGAGCAAATAACACAGGAATACAATGCGAAAGCAATATTTTCCAATTTAAACAGAAACATAAAAGACGAGGAAAAATAGTGTTATAAGTGAAGCAAGTTAATTATTGACATTCCAAAAAGACTTATCAAAGTAATACCTGCAAGTGACATATGGCATAAAATGTCCAAAAACAGACCATGTCCAAGAAAGTTGGGAAAGAAAGAAACAAGGATGCACTGCTTACACAGTAAGTATGAAACTATGCCAGGAAGGATAAAGTTTACTCTGCACCTTTAAAAAGCAATTATACTTGGTTTCCTGAGCAAGAAGAAAAGAAATACAGTAAACTTTAAATCAGACAAAGCAAGTCTGAGGACCATAGGGAAGCATTTCTGATATAACATACACTTTATGTTTAAATCATGCAGAACTGCCCCAACTTGATAAATATACTCAAAATGCATACTCTCCTAGGATTCCATGTGCAAGAATCAATGCCAATAGGCTAATTATGTCCCAGAACTGAGTATATGGAGGTCTCAGTTTTCCTTTTCCTTTGGAAATCAGTTTCGTTTCTATGCCTCCTCAACTGTAAATCAAAGTTCCTTTAACCCTACATTATCCATACAAAAAACAAGGTCAGAGAAAACACAGCATGTTTGTTTTCAGTTTCGGTAACACATTTGAAATCATCTTCAATTACTGTCCACTTCTCACTGCATAGCAAGCTTTCATCTCCCTTTTTTATTTATGCAGTTGACAAACTTATCTCCTTTTCCTATTTGCTGTCAACTATTTGCTAATACGCATTTTGTTCATCTCAGGTTGGTGCTGGGTAGTTTTCACTTTGTCTCTGGACTATGACTTGTATGTCAAAGTACATGTTTTTTAATGTAGGTCTCTCTTGCCTTAACTTAATCTTCCAAGATTTCATTTTTCTGAAATTACAGTTATGTCTTGGAAACTTCCACGAATACTACTTTTCCATCACTCAGATAATGTTTTCATCTAGTCCTCTTCCACATATATCTGCCTTTTTTTTTTTTTCCCCCCACTTTAGTTTATCTAATAGTGTGTTTTTTCCTTCTAGAATCCAGCAACAACCCTTACTCGGACACTCAGATCCAGACTTTGGCTTTTCTGTCATGTTCTTCTCCATGCTTCCTAGTGCAGGCCACCTACTCTTCAGTTCTATTTCCCTTTTCAAATAGTTCTTTCCTTCTGGATTTATTTTCCTCGCTATCTACTTGCTTGGATCTCCCCACTATACTCTGTTGTGACGCAAGGTCTGAAACACTCGAATCCTCCCATTTAGTTCCCTCCCTACCCTATACCATGCTGTCAAACTCTAACCTGAGGTTCACCATCACTTCTTTTGTGTGTCACATCCTTAACATCTTCTTTGCCATAATCTCCATTAAGTATTATTACACAAATGTGTAACTTTGGTCAACTATCACTACTCTTGCTTACAGTAGCTTTCACATTTTCTACTCTGTTCATGACGTGGTCTTCACAGTTACCTCAAATCTCACCAGCATCCTATGTTCCCAACTTTAAAGAAAAGAAAAAATATATATATTTCCTGTTTCATAAACTTGTATGCAACTCCTTTGCTTTCCTCCAGGTCAGTGCCCACACATTACCACACAGACTAGGTCTCCCATTCTATAATCAACAAGAGAGCTCCTTCAAGAGATGAAGTGAAATAAAATCCATATCCTGGAAAAAGCGCAAATTCTTCCACTGCTGGATCTCCTGTACGAATAGGTACCAGACAAAGAAACAAATGTTCAAGGCTAGCCAGTCTTTTCCACACATCAATTTCTTATTTTATCTTGTTTAAAAAGATTTGTGCAGAATAGAAAGTTATAAACACGATGAAAATCCAATCCAATTTTGTTCATCATATTGAATAAAAGGCAATTAAGAAAACAATAAAGCAAAACCCTGATGACACATTTTCATTTAATTGAAGCAGGGAAAGTCTCAACTATTCACAGAATGCCTTAGAAATATAATGTGACCAATATTCAAATGAAAATACAAAAAAATAAAAAATAAAAAATAATCCACAATACAGCATTGTGTATAACCATACATTTCAATATCCCACACAGTAACTGGAATTCTGCATTCAAAGTATATTATATAACTGAATCAAGCCACCAGCAAATAACCAAATTAAAGGTGGCTCTTTCATAGCTTATAATACAGCAATAAGTGAAAGAAAGAGCAACTGAGGTTGCTCTCTTCATCATAATATACGTTTAAGCTCCTTTTTTCAAAATCCTTTTGATTTTTTCTATATTGATTAAAAAGCTAAAATATAAAAAGGGAAATATATTATTTTGAGCTGAAATATATTTCATATTTTTTGTGTGCCTCACAGGTGATTATTTACAAATAGCAGGAAAGAGACCGGTACTAGAAAAATACATAGAATAAGATTATTAAATTTGATTTCTTATCATTTCATAATCTATCTATGACTGATAAAATTTGTTCCCAAGGAAAAACATTGACCATCTCTAAATTAAGACTAAATTCTGTAAAAATATCGTTCCCATTATTCCACATCGTTTTTATCCACAATTAATATTCTAGAATTATGTTAGACTGATGTTTTGATTAAACTATGCTCTATAGAGGAAAAAAGATGAGGACAGGCAGAGAATGAACATTAAACAGGAGAGATGTATCTTCCTCTAGACATTTATACGATTGCTGCATAATAAAGCCTCAAATTCCAGTCTTTCATACAGAGCACTTCAGAATGCCATTAAAGACTACAGGTTCCCTGTATGGACTACTTAAAATTTATTTTTCCTATTTAGAATTGTTACAAATAACAGCAACTATGTAATCATTATAGAATATTTTTGCTCACAATTACCAAAATAAACAAATACATAGTCAAGAAATCTGGAAAAGTCAGTGAGGGGGGTGGGGGGAGGCGAAAGAACATTTGAAGCAGAGTTGTGCTTTTGCCATATAGCATCATCTTCATCAATGAATGTCCATAGTCAATGGTTCTAATTAGTCAAGTCTGGCATATGGTAGATAGATTCTTTTCTTTCTCATAGAATGGATAAATTTGGAGGGACCTTAAAAATCATCTTGTTTCAGCCTTAAAAATCATCTAGCTAAAGGCCTTGCGTAAGTCCAGGTAGACAGGATCAGTCACACTTCCTTTGTCCACCTATGTAGTCACTCCATCATAGAAAGCCACCAGATTGGTCAGGAAAGATCTGCCCTTGGTGAAGCAGTTTTGGCTGTCTTGGAACACTGCCACACCTCACGTGTGCCTTAACATCTCTTCTAGGAGTATCCACTCCATGATCTTCCTAGGTACAGATGTAAGGCTCACCAACCTGTAGTTGCCTGGATCTTCCTTTCTTCCTTTCATTGTGCATAGGAGTGACGTTTCCCTTTTTATAGTCACTGGAGACTTCACCCGAAAGCCATGATTTTTCAAATATGATGGAGAGCATCTTGGCAACCACATCAGCCAATTCCTTCAGAACTCTGGGATGCATGTCATCCAGTCCCATAGACTTGTACACATTCAGACCGATGAGGTGGTCTCAAACGTGCTTCACTCTTACACAGATTTTGCTCCCCCAGCTCCTGCTTAGAAGTTCAGGGACATGAATTAGAAGTCTCACTGGCAATGAAGACCAAGGTGAAGAACTCACCAAGTACCTCAGCCTCCTCCATATCTGAGGATGTCAGCTCTCCATTTTAATTTATCAGAGGGAATCCACTCTCCTTTGCCTAACTATTCTGAGCAATGTATATAAAGAAACCCTCCCTGTTGTTTTCTATATCCCTCACCAAGTTCAATTCCATCTGCACCATGGCTTTTCTGACTGTATCCTTGCACATCCAGACAGCATATCTATACTCTTCCCAGGCCATCCATCCCTACTTCCACTGCTTATACTTTTCCTTTCTTTTTCTTCCCCAATGCATCTTTGCACAGTTACGGTATTTTCCTGTCTCATCTGCCTGATTTCTTTATATGGGAATGGAGAGCTCTTGTGCTTTCAGAAAGACATCATTAAAGTTCTACCAGCTCTCTTCTGTTCCTTCGCCCCTAAGGACCATTTCCCTGGGGATCTCATCCAGCAATTCTTTAAGAAACCTGAATTCATCCTCCTCAAATTCAGGGTCCTGATTCCACTCTTTGCCAGACTCACGTTCCTCGAGATCATTAACTCAACCAGAGCATGGTTAGTGCAGTCCAGGCTGCCTTTGATCTTAATCTCTTTAATGATCTCTTCTGCATTACTGAGCAACAGGTCCGGCAATGTTTCAATTCTGTAGGTCTGTCCAACACCTAAGCCAGAAAGTTGTTGCCAATGGACTCCAGGAGTCTCCTAGAATGTTTGCAGGTCGCCATGTTGTTTTTCCATGTTATCTCTGAACACATACACATTAGCTGTTGGTAAAGACTATTTCAGAATTTGAATAGGTATTTTTAATTTGAACTGTAAAAATAAGTTGACTAATGGAGTGGGGAATAACACAGAAAGATTCCAACATTTTCTAAAATGAAATGAATTGAACAGTAAGTCTCTTCAAATGCAAATTTCTCATTTTACTTCATATGAAACTATGTAAATGGTACATTCACTGTCTCATGAACAAGCCTGAAAGGTCAAAGTAGAAGTCTGGTCATTAATTATTGAAAGGTTAATGCAATAATTTGACACTGCATCAGTTGAAAGCCACCTCCAGGAGGTATTTTAGATTACACAGTGCCCTTTATAAATGCACTCCGATATTTTCTTTGGCTCTGAAATATGAAGCTTACTCACAAACACAGAACTATAATTTATCCTTTTGTCGATGCCAGGTGGAGCTCTATGCATAAGACATCAAATAAATAAATGACCCTGACAAAAACCACAGTGCTTGCGCATGTCAAAACAATAGTTTTAAAGGTATAAAGATTCAGAGGATGAAAACGGCAGACAGAAAAACACATCTTATTGCAATCCGCTAGAACTTGAAATTACTAATTGAGGATTTATGAAACTGGAGTTCAAAGCTATAAGAAATCTGGAGGTAAAAGAAATTACAAATAACCTAAATGAAAATATTTATAAGGCAAAGTGTGTATATCTGATATTTTCAAACAAAAGTGCAAAGAAAAGGCATTGCAGTCAGATGGCAACTTGCAATACTAGAAGTGAAAGTATGTTGGCAAGAGTTGGAAAATGTCTACATACTGTTTTAACTGCACTTTGTACCAAAAGGGAATTTGAGATACAGTTTAATTACACTTCTGTTTTTCTTCTTCATTTGTAAGAAAATTACATCTAGTGCCAATATCACATAAAATATTTTCAAGACAGAAAGATCTTTCTCTCATACTCCAATTTGGAAACCAAAAGGTCAAGTTTCACAGCTTCCGCTAATAAGAAATCTTCTGCTTGCATAAAAAGAGAAGAGGTTACTGAGATTCTTCAAATACTCCAGAACTGCTCTCCTCCTTCCTGGTCTTAGATTTGAATGGTCCTCAAAAGAACTTTGCAAAACATTTGCAAGAGGAAAAAAAAAAATTGTTCTAAAAATTCTCCTTTAACGTCTGGATCCCAACCCAAGTTTTCACATCTTTCCAGTGTGCACCAGAAATCCTCAAGGAAAAGCTCCTGACTTCATTGCACTTAGAATAATCCTTCTGTTCTTGGCTCTCAGGGGTAGCTCTGGACAGAAAACAACAGCTATTTGAAGAACCGCAAGACAGGACAGTCCACTGTCAGAGGATATCGATTTCACAGCTCATCCAATTTCATAAAGGTGCAAGTTCCTCTGGGATAAAAATGGGAAGTTGCTCACAAATGCAGGGTAGTTATGTGAAATTAACTTCTACTGGTTATATGCAAGTATCTACTACCAGAACCTAAATCTTTATTTTTATAAAACAATGAGTCAGAGGGGAAAAAAAAAAAAAAAAAAAAAAAAAAGTGAAAGAAAAAAAGAGAGAGAAATGTAGCAAAGAAATGAAATATTTATTGCAAAAATGGTACAAGCATCAATAACAAATTTCTGAGACATTCAATGGATACTTTCTTCCCCAATTCAGACACTGTCTCTCTCCAATTTATAGGAGGGAGAGGAGGTTCTTTTAATATACCCAATGGTGAGATTAAGACACAGTGGGTCAAATGTTAGCCCAACGAGTTTATTACAAATCCTAGTTGTTTAGGGATATGGAGAAGGGAAGATGAGCAATAAAAAAGATAAGAAATAAAAGCAAGGAGTCTTTGTAGGAAGCAAGAGAGAGATTACCACCACCAGGATTCCACCATTGCTTGTAGTTCAGATGTTGATCTTCAGTAGTGATGGCTCATTGAAGGTTGTTGTTTGGTTGAAAACAATGACAACAACGACAGTAGCAACTTATTTATAAGTCCAAAGTGGATGTGTCAGTCCTCTTTGTAGTGGCAGCTTCTGGCTTTGGTATCTCAGCAGAAACTCCCTAGTTCCCATCTTCCGGGCCTTGCCAGCAGATAAGAGGGAGCAGGGAGGCACACACCTGCATCCTGTTTTCCACAGGATACAATGGTATCATTCCCCAATCTCCCATACCAGACTGGAGTTATTTGGTCACAGGCCAGATCTTCTGCCAGTAAATGCTTCTGAGTACTCTCTTCAGACAGCAAACAGCTCCAAAGAACTGCTTTCAAATGTAAATTTGTCCACAAAGTGATGTTGACTGTCACACAGCAACACCCACCATTTGCCTCCTGCATAAGTCAGAGTCTTATCACAAGAAATGCCTCAGAAAGTAAACTTTGAGCCAAAAATAAAGAAGGGGTCAGACAGTACTCTTCATAGAGTACAAATGAATATAAAATGATATTTGCACTTGCTACCTAAAAAAAAATAGTTTTAAAGATGAGCTCAGTTAGACACTGAAATAGGTTCACAGGATAAACAACAGAGGACTTATCATTTGACTCATTTAAAACTGCTTTTCAGAACATGGAAATTTTCCAGAATTACAGACATAGAAACAGATCGCAACAGACAGTTTTTCCTCCAGTTTATAAATACAAGGGCTTTATATAATGATTTATTATTTGCCAAGTGCAATGAAGTCTGGACCCTCAAGAAGTAAGAAATGCATACACGTGCACATGTGCAATCCTTACCTTAACCAGAGGCTTAGATTTAATGTTACTCCATTTTTGTTCTTGATATTCAGAAGCTTTCTTCCCACCAAAAGACCAACCACCATACCTGGTAACAGACAATAAGGTGATAGCAAGTTACCCACCTTAAACTCCATCCTCCTTAGCAGTCATTTTGCAGTGATAAAGTGGTAATATCTAAATTAATATATTATTTTTCAACTGAAATTACTGTGTGAAAAGAGTCATTGACAACTGCTGGAGGAAGTTCTGAAAAATTGCCATAGAGGAGGTGCCATGTTACCTTTATACAAGGCTATTCACCTTAACAAAAAACAATAGACAAAGGCAACTGCCACCTTACACCAGTCTGTGCTTTGAATCAGGAAGGATTATTATTATTATTATTTTTAATACACAAAGGATAAACAGGTTAGTCATTTTAGGATTAGGTTACCTTGCTTTGTTGGAAGGTCTTATTAAATATTCTTCCACAATCAACCCTGAGAGATTGTACAAAATATGTCCTCTCTTATTTTTCACATAGGGAACAGAGGTATTGAAACTTGGACACATCTGGAAAACAGTATACAGAAAATAAGTGAAGTGGCCTTTAAAGATCATTTAAAAAATCAGCCTCACTAAATTTAGCCTTTTTTTTTCAAGTTTGTATGCAGTTTTTGCAGCATTGCTTGTCAACTGAATTTAACTTTTTTTAGCTTCAATAACTTTGCAATAAATTATGTATGGTTTCATTTTTATAAGGCATCTCAAATAATTGTAACTGTCACCTACATAAGAGTTTCTTGCAACCCTGTCAGTCAATTTTGTTTTGAAAACATCAAAACTTAGATATAGACAGGATTACAGCAATGAGAAAGGCAACAACACTTGTATTCACTTTTGTGCCTGAAAATAAACACAAAAGGCATAAGTAGAATATAGGATGAAAACAAAAGTTCTGATTCATGCACTGAGGGATAGTAGCAGGGGAAAAAAAAAAATGTGTTTTCTAGCAATTCAGTTGGATAGTCTCACAAAAAGACAGTTATTATGATGTGATACCTGGGAAACCTCATAAAGTATATAATGCATAAAATCTTAAAAATTGCCACGTTATTTGACGTCTTGACCCTACATGTTATAAATCAGTCTCAGATATTCTAGCTTTCCATTGCTTTCCATAGCTCACAGGTAGAATTTCTGCCTCCACTGACAAATTACCTTTGAAGTTCCACAGTTAGTGGGTCTCTCCCTGACACTGAATCCCCATTACCTTTTTGTTTAAGCTTGTTTTATTCTAAGTATCATTCTACAGTATTACAGGAAAAGGTGCTCCTTGACCAGTAAAGTCAAAAATTAGTTCCCCCTTTCAATTTTTCCAAAATTAATGTATTTCAGATGCAACTCTCACTCCAATAAATGTATCTCCTTTATATGGATATAAATATGAAATGGTCCCATCAAGGCAAATATCTTCGTTCATACACAGTTTCACATCCCAGTTTATTACTCAATGTCAGAACAATTCAACTGGAAAAGTCACTAGTCAGAAAGGTTAGAAATTCATTAACTTTTTCAAAATTCTGCCCTGAAAAGCTACTTTATTTTCACATATACAGTTCAAAACAAAAATAAACTCTAAGCATTAAATGCTAGTCAAACACAGATTCCCTGGTAGATTCTAACAGCTAGAAATACCTGCTCTTTCCATTTTTGAGTAGGTAGTTTTTCAGGTAATCAAGTGTAATGTTTTAACTTTATTTTGCATGACTGTTTTGTAAGCAAAGTCCTAGATCATGTTTGAAGCCAAGTTGCATCTGCTGAGATGAGTTCAACTATCTTTGATTCCTGTTCTTTCAGGTCAATCTAAAGACATTTCTACTGTACACAAATGCTCACACTTAAATACATAACAAAATTGTGCAGGCTTCTTCTCTGAATACCTCAGAATACATAAGTCAAATGTTAGATGAGATAAAGCAATATCTGATCAGCAAAAAAGGTCAGTGTTCTAAGCGTTTACCTCCTCAGCTATTCCCCTGCTCCTTCAAAAAGAATAGTTCAGGTACTGCATATACTACACAAAAAGTTTTTACATAAATACAAACACATGTACATACCTCCCTTGCAGACATGCATCCACATGAATTCAGGAGTGAATTTGATTCTATGTGCCAACATGAATTATTTTTTCTAATGGGAATAAACATAATTATATGAACAACCATCAAGAGAAACGAATATATTATAGAAGAAATCCACAGAGTAACAAGTAAATCTGGAATCTTGAGAACCTTCCTAGTATTTTTCTACAGCAGGAGCTGAATCTGAAGATATATCAAGTTTTATTTACTTGAGTCAAAATGGATTCACAACAGATATTTATGTAAGTAAAGCAACAAAGGATTTGCATGCTTTGTGTTTGCATCAGTAAGGTAAGTAAAGAGTAGTTACCATTCTGCATTACTAACTTTGGACATCTGGAACTCTTCCTAACAAACATCCTAATAATTACTGTATAACCCTCATTCATACAAGACAATAGACTCAATCAAAATCCTCCTGAAATTAATGAGAAATCTGTCACTGACATCTAAGGGATTTGAATCAGACCTTTAACAATTAAGCCTATGTATACATATTCTATCTGGATACTAGCTCCTTAGTCAAAGCAGGTTTAACATTAGCCTCACATTCAGAGGGCTGCAGCACAATGAAAAAAGACTGAGAGAGATAGACCTCCAAGCTGAGAACTTGGAGGAGAGAAGGCTCCAGGTAGACTTCATCGACCTTCCAGTACTGAGGGAAGCTAACAACCAAGAGGACCGGCTTTTTACACAGACTGAGTGACAGAACAAGGGATAATGGCTTTAAACTAAAAGAGCAGAAATTTAGGTTAGATGTTAGGAAATTCTTTACTCAGAGTGTAGCGAGGCACTCGCACAAGCTGCCCAGAGAAGCTGTGGGTGCCTCATCCCTGGAGGTATTCAAGGCCAGATTGGATGGAGACCTGGGCAGCCTGAACTGGTGGGGGGCAGCCTGAACTGGTGGGTGGCAGCCCTCCCCATGGCAGGGAGTTGGAACCAGATGATCTTTAAGGTCCATTCCAAGCTACGCTATTCTATGACTGCTGACAGAAGATTGAGACAGTTCACGTGACAAAGAAAAAAATATTAATTTCACTGCTTCTTTACAACTTTTGCTTTTATCTATGCTTCCATTTTCTCTTTTGTTTAAGTATATGCAATCAGCAAATTTTTTCCTACATCCAACTTATGGCTAATTAATTTTTACTGTTAAAATTTCACAGAAAATATAATTATGCTAGATTTATTGATTTCCTCACTACTATCAGCATCTCCATTTCAAGTTAGCAGCAAGTGTGAAATCAGTATAGAACATTTTAAAGTAGTTACATTATTCAGTTACCCTTGTTTTGAATGCATGCATGTGAAGTCCCAGTCAAAGAAATATCTCAGCAGAATCTGAGAAAGGTTTCTTAGATTATCATCTTCAGTGCTGTTCAAAGTGGGCCAAAGGGTAAAGGAGTACATTGAGGAAAGAAATACAAACATGTTAATTCGTCTAATTCTACTCTTTCAGACTCAGTTCTACATCTTTTCTACAAAATTAAAGAACTAGCAGATCAATGCATAGGAAACATATAAAACAAAAAATGTATTTCAAAAACTACATCTGAACTTGTAAAGAAAATTCAATACAATTACCCCTAAACAAATCTAAACTTCTCCCAACAGCTATTCTTCTCATTACAGAAGTGTTTTAAGTATTTTGTGTTTCATTTATAAATTCAAACATCATCATAGTATCTTTAGAAATATATCTGGATATTTGTCCAATAGATAAAACTATCTGTCTGATTTACAGGTAATACAGAGTAATTCTGATATAAACTATAGATACTGAAGACAAATAATACTCTAGATGGTTTCAAAGCTAAAAATACAAAAACTAGAGGTTCAGCTAGAAGGGCACAAGCTTCCTTAGTACTCTGTGGTACTGTCAAACCTGAGAACTTTTTCAGAAAAATACTGATCTAATCATTTAAATATACTGAAGCACACAAAGGCTTTTTAAAATGCACTTAAACATTTACATATATGCAGTCATGATCTGTACTGAATGCAAACTGCTCCAAAATTTTGTCATTCCTCCAGAAAATGCTTCATACAATGCCTTTCTGTTTTCATGTTTCTCTCATATGTCCCCCTCATAATAATCTAAATAAATGTAGTAAACAACTGAAAAAATAAACAGCTGTTGTAAAACTAACAAACAAACAAAAAGCACAAACAAACCTATCATTACCTGATAAATGTAAATACTCATAAAAATATGGGAACTCAAGGATAAAGGTCCCAGAAGCCTGGATATTGATGATGACCGACCGATTAGTTCTTTACCTAAAGAAGGATTCTACATTCTCGTAAAGTCTCGGTGTCAGCTTGAGGGAAGGATAATCAATAGCCAGAGGCTTCACACTAAACAAGGCCATTGCCAGTGCAACAAAGAGGACTGGCAGAAGCACATGTGACAGACTTCCTCTCCAGTCCCGCCTAACGCGGTGAAACCTCTTCAGCAGAAGGGCAACAATTTGTGCAAGAATGAGATTAGTGCCACATACACGTGAGGCCTCCATAACTGAGATATCTGTAAGACAGAAATTAATAAATAAATCTGAAGAAAATCAAATTACATGAGTTGTATTTTCAAATATAAAACACAATAGCTTTTTGATAGAAAAGAAAAACTACACAAATCTACAGTGTCCAACTGGGTGGAGCAGTACAAATCTCCACACATCTCAGTAAAATTAGTTAACTCTGCCTATAAACCCACAGTTGTATCTCCATAACTCCCTGTACACAAATAAAGGAGCACTGGATACCTATTTGTCTGCAGTCTTTGCACTGGTACATCCATTCCTTGTGCATTGTCATGTTTGTTCCTAGACAAATGACCAAGAAACATGGTTTCTATTAGCACCAAGATCATGATCTGCAATGATTTAAATCAGTGGCAACTTTTCCTCAGGGATTTCAACAGGAAGTCTTCAGAGTATGTTACAGCACATAGATGCTAGAAAGGTAGATTCTCATAAAAACATTCCTTTACTTTCTCTGCTCATAGAGGACTGATAACATTTATTCATATGTTAGTTAAAGCAATTTTCACAATCCCAGTCAATGGACTGTCTGTCATATTTGCATGAGAGTGTTCCCACAGCTTACTGACATCTCACCAATCAAATTTTCCTGATATGCTCTCAAAGAATTTAATTTTTGTTCTTTGTCTCTACTGTTGTGCTCGAGTGTGTACTTGTCAGACATACCAGTCACTTGGCCTTCATTTTAGGTTCTAAGGTCCTTAGGTATGTGCACGCTGTGCAGGAGCTCCTCCAGCCTTACCAGACTGAACATACCTTCTGCCTCTTTTCCACCTTAGAGCACAGCAGTCTCAAGTAGATTTATCACCACAGAAATTTGCACTGTAGCAAAACTGTACAGTCTGTTTATCATAGTGCTCAAAGACATATTTTACAATCGCCTGTAATTTGTGTTTAATCATATTCTATATACTAAGGCAGCACTTCCATGTTACATTTTAACAACTACTCTTAAGAGTAACCCTAAATTAATTTTCCTTCGCTTTGCACAGTTTCTCCTAGTTAACTAGAAATTTAATCCCAGAAGAGAGTACTGTAGGACAAACAAAGGGGAAAGGCAAGAAAAAAAGATGGTGAATTTCTGACAGAGTGGCCATTGAACAATACAACTCAAATTCTGTGCTTTCTAACAACCAGTATGTGGACTGTAAACTTGTGATTTCTTATAGTAAAAATTATATGTGCGTTTCCATGGAAGATCTTAATCATATCAAGTAAACACATTATGGGAGATCTCAGCTTCTATTCTTTGGTCCTACATAAGAAGTCATTGGGAGGACTTCACAGTGACATGGAATATCTTGCAGGCTTCCCAAAACTAAGATTTCTGGAAAAAGATAAACATCACATCCACCTTCAAGATGAGCAAAAAAAGAGGATCAAGGTAAATACATTCTGACCAGCCTCAGTCCCTGGGATAGTTACAGGTGAAATCCCCCGGAAAAGTACACTGAAGATACAAAAAATAAGGTGCCTGGGAACAGCCAGCATGGATTTACCAAGGTCAAAACTTATCCAGTCCATCTAAGAGCTATGAAAACATGATTGTTTTAGTGAATGAGGTATGAGTAGTGGACATTTTTTTTCCTTGACTGAATGCAGCCTATGACATGGTCTTTTACAACATCCTTAGAACAAGTAGGGTGAGAAAGACAACAAAGCCGTATTCTCTGCACTACACTTTGGACTGGATTGGTGGTACTGGATGCAGTAAATGGGCAGTTGGTTAGTGTCCCTGAAGGCCAGTGGTGAAGAAAACACTAATAATGATGGTTAGCATGTGCACACATCCACACCCAGTAGAGACCCACGTTTGGAGGTGGCTGTAGGGGGGGGGGCATTTGGATGAGAGCCACCTTTCAGAAGGGTTGGTGGACAGAATGAGTTCAGAGGCAGAACCCAGAGGCAGTGGTTGTACTGAGTAAAACAGTTTCCACTCAGGGAAAAAGCAAAAGAAGCAACAGATACCAGCTAGGATACAGGAAATTCCTACTCAATACATCATGAAAAAAATTAACTGTCATGATAACCAACAAATAGAGCAGACTGAACAAAGCCTTGAGTAACCAATTCTAAGCTGATCTGCTTTCAGTAGGAACTTGGACAAGATAATCATCAAATGTCTCTTCATACCCTAATAGCTTCTGATTCAATCAGATTCCAATTACTTCTTAGTAATTAACTTTAGTTTTATTTCTGGAAAGTAAAACAGTATTTATTCTTTTAATTCTTATACTGAGTGGCATTTTTTATCTTATATATTCTCATAGAACAGAAATTCTGTCTTTTAGCAGTTCTAATCACAAACATGTCCTAGTAGCTTGACAACTTGTACTTACGATTTTAGTCCATTGTGGAGAAAAAAAGTAGCTACAAAATTCAGACAGTGGTCCTATATACAAATGCCCTAGTCAAGTGCATTTGTAGTTTGGAACCTGGCTTTCTATAAATTTGGCAACTAGGAGAAGACAATCTTAGTAAAAGAAGATGTTGTTAAGCAAAATTTTATGTGAGTATTAAGCTTTTTAAATTGTATCATATTATGGTAAGATTTTCCACAGTTAACACACAGAGGCACTTGAAAGCAGAATAATTTGCAAGGGATGGGTGTTTTTAAAATAAATGAGATCCCATATTTCCAGCTGAGTATCTCTGCAACTGTAAAATATACTCTCTCTCATTTATGAAAGCTATCAAAGTATTGAAATGCAAGAAAAGTACAAAGCAGCAGAACACAATGAAAAATCTGCCATAGTCCCAGATCTGTTCGTAGATTATAAGCATGAAATGTGAGTGAAAGATCCTTCAAAACGTTTGCTCCCTTTGAACGTCTGAAAAAGGGCTATCACAATTACTTTCTAAGGGCAGGAAGGGAAATCAAAGCTGCCATTCATGTTGTTTCTTGACAAATGGAGCAGAGAGAAAAGCTAACAAATTCATTCAGATTGCAATAGGAAGAGAAACTGTCGTTCTAAATAATAACAATGGTTCATTTGGTCCAGTGTCCTGACACTTTTTCAATATTTCCGAAGCTGGCCAGCCAAGATGTATCACAAGAAGATGCAATAAATCATTACATTAAAAGTACTTATTTGCCTCAGGCATTTTTTTAAAAAACTTTGTAAAATTGACTTTTCTTAGAAAAGTCCATATTCATCGTATAAATCTCTTCAGGATGTGTGAAATCATCTTATATTTCAGTCTTTCTGACCTTGAAGTCTTTCATGCCGTTATGTTTTATGTAAAAAAAAAAACAAAACAAAACAAAAAAAAAACTCAAAACAACAACAAAAATCACTACTTTGTTTATCTGTTTTGAATTTATTTTGTTTGATGGTGCTGGATACAATCTTAGATCTTTTTACAGGAGACGGATTACAGAAGCTCCCAATCTATCTTTTGCATACACAATCTCAAACTCTCGGTCTTCTCTTATAAAAATCTTCATAGCCCTAATCACTTTCACCATTTGCCTCAAATCCACTTATATTACTACCGCATCAGTCTTGAGACATATTGTGTTCAGTACTGTCGTCTATCAGACGTGAAAGTGCAACTGATTTATATAACAGCATTATGCATTCATATACTGATCTCTTCGTGTTCTCCATGCATCCTGCCATTTTGTCTGACTGCAGACAGTGTGAAAAATACCTTGTATTGGGCTTTCCATAATTGAATCAAAAATCTTTTAAGATTCCTAAGGTATTAAATTACTCGGAACAAGAAAAACTCAGAGTATTTATGTGTACACTTAACATTTAATCCTTCATACCTATTAATCGCATTTTAATTTACTTTTATCTTAGCGAGAGCCTGCAAAATTAATGTTTGCTTCATAAAACTTGTAGTGCACTACCTACATTTGGTATGTATGTCAGGAAACATAAATGAAGCATATAGTTAATGGGAACATACTTTCTGATTACCATTAGTAATACAATCCAGAATATTAGACAAAGACTAGTTGATGTCAGTTATAGCGTCAATTTTTGTGCAAAAAGTTTATGGAAATATTGTTCATTCCACTGCATCAGCCACACTCAGCCAAGAGCTGTGGTGGAGTTTCAGAGTCAGAACTGTTGAAGCAGCAGAGTGGTGCGAGATATCGTGAAGAATTCTGGGAAACCTCAGGGTTGAGAATTCAATTTTTTTTCTGTGATTCTATGTTAATTTAGATCACAAAACTAAAAGTTTGACCCAGCTACTAGAAGCCATCTTGCCTGATTTAAGATTGCTGTGATATACAATAAGCAAATGTTCACAAGTAAGCTGTATTTCCCAATCCACATAGTCTTTTGTTTTTAGGAAAAGGTTTTTTATGCTTTACAGTTCACATAGTTAATACAGCAGAAACAGAACATCAATCCAAAAAGTTGAAAACAAAAATTTTGAAAACTCATCTCTCTGCATATAGAAGCTCATTATTAAAAATGACTTATTTTAAAGTCAGAACTCTGTTGTCTGACACTACACATCTTTGCTGAGAATCTTCATAGCTCAAATCTCCCAAGTCCATTTGCTCAAGTCACAAAGTTAACTGATGAGAGGATTTCGTCTCTTTATCCAAGACATTCTTATAATTCAAGATGCCTCATTTAATGTGTCAGCATTGTACAGGGCACAGAGAGGACAGTGTGAAGTGCAGAACTGATTTCTACTAGAAAACCAAGAAAGCACCAACGTAAGCAGAAAAACTTACTGAGTACTCCTACCCTCCACACATACACAGAAAAAAAAAAATAAATCAAACTTACAACCCCTAAAATGTCCACAGAAAAACACAAACTTCAGACTTTTAAATTAACCTCTTGAGGTCCCTTATCTTTGCATTCCACAGAGGAATGGACATGAACAAAAGCTCATTTACAGGCAAGAAGCTTAGGAAGGGAATAGGGCAAACTTCTTTCAAACTACTTAACCTTCTATTTAGTAGACAAAAATACTAAAGTCAGGCCTACTCACAGCAGTCTGTAGTAGAATGGAGAACTGGTTTGTCCCCATTATAAAATTATACACAATTATATCTCTCTAAGAGGCAGAAGCACTTGAGGAGATGAGTCTGTGGTTTCACCCCAATGGACAGCTAAATGCTGCAATGGTTCTCTCACTCCCTGTCTTCAAAGGAAGAGGGTGGAGAGAAAATACACCTCTTGCCTGCTCTCAGCCTACTGGTTTTGAGGCGTTTGAGGATTGGAGAGAGTCTTGATGCTATGCCAGCACTGCTCAGCAAAACACTGGTGTGATATCAACACCCTTCTAGGTACATGTACAGAGCACTGTATGGACTGCTGTGAGTCACGTTCACTCCATCCCAGCCAGACTACTTAAAAGGAAAGATGCAGTTATGTCAAGTGCTTTTGTGAAAAAAAGTTTTAAACAAGTTAGAGTACTATAAGCCTAAGCACTGCTTCATCAACAGCAACATACAAAGAAATGAAGTCACCTCTTAAACTCACATATAAGAAACACTAAAATATACTTAGAATTTTGTGATGGTCTTCACTTTCTATTTAATCTAATAAGACCCAGTCTCACTGTTGTAGTACAGCCTGGTTTGGCCTTGTTCTGTGACAGAGAACGAAGGGATCCATGGTCCCACATCCCAGAAAAAAGGGAAGGAGGAAGGGAAAAAAATAGCAAGATGGGCCTAGACATGAAAGAACAGCAGCAATGAGCTAAGAGAAAAAACTAATTTACTAAATATGATAGCAGAATGAGAGATAATACAATATAATACCATATAATTGGAAGTGAATCAATTAAAATGAGAGAGAGTGTGTCTGAAACCAAACCCTTTTATGCTGTAGATGAGACAGCCAGGGAGCATGCAGAATAAAGCAGGCATAAAAGAAAGTCTCACGACTCCCAGTCAGTTTTATCTTTCCCCCTGAACGGAAACGGAAATAGAATAATTAAGTCTTCTGGGTGCTGTAGTTCATTCTTCTCTTCTGAGACCAGGTAACCAGAACTACCAACAATCCACAGAACTGCAGCATTAACTCTTTAACTCCCAGTACACTACATGATGTTATGATGTGAAATACCAATCACAAAAAATCATAAAACCATGACACACACACCACTGCAGAAATCCTTTAAGTTTTCACATAACTCTTAACAAAATCAGAGACAAATCTCAAAAAGTATAAATGGCACGCCATACAAGGATAAATATGGGGAAGCAAAAGAGTCCAACTGACAGTCAGACAGTAAGTATGGTACATAAATCAGTGAACCAAGTCCTTTCATTTTGATTTCTGCACCTGGTTTACACTTGCCTTCCCAAACCTGTATGTTTGCTTTATCTATTCATTGGATACAGCCTTAAAAGTAGACTGTAAGCTGTCAAAGGTGGTGAGAATTCGCTTTTTTCTTATTATTAGTCCATAACATGTCTGGAACAGAAATTGACTTCACATTGAGTTTCCAAGGTACCACAATTATAGTCATCATAACAGCTGAGGGGGAAA
>PPHD01006505.1:0-13659 GCA_002909625.1 Bambusicola thoracicus
CTGTGTGTTTAAAAGCCAGCACTAATTACGCACAGACCTTTTTATAGATTCCCCTGGAGCTCCTCCAGCTGCGCTATTATGACTGCTCTGCAAAGCTGCACAAATACTTCTGTTTGCAAAACATACTTTTTTTAAATTATTAAACGCATACATTATTCCTTAAGTAATCTTCCTGGTATTTTGAGGGGGAAAAAAAAAAACCTGGGATTTAATTGACTTTGAAATGTTACTGCACTATTTCAAGGCTTGTTTAAACTTTCAGGGGAGGCAGAAATGACTTTTTCTTTGTATTTATAAATAATTAAGCTACAGCTTCCACATTCAGATAGAACAGTGACACTGAAGAGGACGCAAACGTGATCCATTAATGCAAATTTCAAGCATTCCCTTTTATAACAAAACACATCTGACATCTTCATTGCTCTTGCTAGATAGCCTTTCCCTCTTCTGGTTTCATCCCACTTTCTTTCCTCCGTAAAAGAACACAGCATAGTTCATCACTGCAAATCCTGTAATTTTACTACAGTTCTTTCCTCTGGCCAATTCCCATCCACATCCCCCAGGCTCTGCAGTCTCAGCCACATGCAATTCTAAGGTGTCTCTTCCAGTCACTGCACCTATTGCCAATTCCACCACTGCTTATAGCTTCTCCAAGCTAAACTGAAACTGACCCTTGATCACATTTCTACCATTGCCAGTGACCAGCAACAACCAGCACTGGCACAGTGCAAGTCAGCTTTCACCCTGCTGCCATTTGAACAGTAGCAGAGATAGGCAGGCTGTCTGCTGATATACATGGCATGGTATCAGCAAACAACTCACTACGGGCTGGATCACTGATCAGATACCAAAAAGCTTTAGCCTCGTGGGAACTGCTAGGTTTTCTGCACGATGAGTTTCCCTTCACCGAGGTCTCTGCAATCCTCAAGCCCTCTAGTGATGAGCTGATACTTATACAAGGCACAAGGTGGGCTGAAACCCTCTTGTGAAGGGTAGAGCAACCCTCAGGGTCCAGCAGCAGCACTAGCCCCTGCAGCAATGCTCCCACATGCACAGGCTGAAGCAGCAGTCCCGAAAACTCAAAGGCATACCAAGTGGCCATATATCCAGCCTTGCTTCCCCACCCTCCTCACTTCACAGCAGTGATTGAGATTAGGTGGTGATCATCACCCCTCATCAGCCAGCCATAGAAACCAAGCAAGAGGGAGCCATTAATGTGTGGAACACCGAGCCAAAACCAACAGATTTTCAAACTGACAAACAAGGAAACCACCTCCTTCCTGTCCACTTGCTTGGAGCAATGACAGCCATAATTAAAGACTGCCAAACAAAGTAACCGCTTCCCACTGTCACTGCTGGTGGCTGCCTCGGCCAGCCTTGTCCAGTAGGTTATAAATACAATGCTGGTGCTAAGCCAACAGCCCTGCCCTGGCGCCTGGGCACAGCTAGCCCCTCTGCACCAAGATGCACTGCACCTAGCAGGAGGATGCATGGTAGGGATGCATGGAAGGGATGCCAGTGAGGCTGGCACAGGCTGGGTCACCCCTTCTCCTCCAACGCAACCCCACTCCTGCTCCTCTGGCAGATGGTGCAGAAGGCAGGTCTGCTGGGCTTGCAAAGCAGAGCAGCAGTTTTAGATAAGAGGAAAAATAAATCCAAGCAACTCCATGTGCTTCAGCCTTTACACAACGACCACTGTGAGGAAAACATGGAGAAACAGAGATGGCTTTAAAGAAGGATCTGCATCTCTGCAGATGTAGTGCCTCAAAAATTACTCTAGTTTGTCAGTTGAAGCCTCTGCCAGGCATCAGGGCAAGCAGCGAGGCCCTGGCAGGGTGAACAGATGGCACCTGGGTGCAACCTGCTATGTCTGTAAGCCACGTCAAGCCTATCAGCAATGTTGCTTCAGGCCCATCTGGGTTCTTCTCAGGAGCCTCCCTTCTAGTGCCCTGGGACAGAGCTTTGGGTAGGACTCAAAAGCAGAAAGGCAGTGGGCAGACTTCCTTCCTGTGTGTCACAGCCTCTCTCCTTCCAGTGATGGAGCAAAATCCGAACAAGGCATGTTCAAGGTGTTATCTGGGACATCTTGTCTGTGAACTGTAATGAAGAAGAAAAGGGCCCTGCTTGGCCTCCTGCACCTGAGAAAAGGGTTTGACACAAAGGTGTGAGGAGAAGCACACAAAAATAACGTTGCTTTAGAAAACTGGCCAGTACATCCACTCTCCCAACCCAGCTGTAAGACACGGAGCGCTCACTGTGCCTACAGTACCCGAGAGTCAAGGAAAGAGAGCTCAGGACCCAACACAGCATTAATGCTGTAAGCTATTAGCTAGCATTTAACACCAGCTTTCAGATGCTCCCCTGAGCAAAACCGCCTGCATCTTGAAAAAGATGCTTCGACATCAGCAACTGAAAAAGGGATTAGGGAAGCTGCTGTGCTTCCCCAGAACCACAGCCAACAATTCAAGGATCAGAAAGTGTCATGAGCCAAGTCCCCCCTTCCTTGGCCAGACTGGGGGAGGGAGACAGGGCTGGATGTGTTCCTCAAGGGCGGAAATGAAGCCCCGAATAAAGATTACTGTGAGTCCACATGGGCCCTAAAATAGACTCTTCATCTCAGCTCACGCAGATCTCAGGCATGCCCACTTGCTCTCACTCTGCCTGCAAGGAGCACTGCCCTTCATCCTCGCCAAAAAATACTTGAGGAAGCTGTGGGGCAAAGAAGTGAAAACCCCACACCGAGTCCTTCTCAGCTGCCAACAGACCGATCACAGCCATTCTCACCACCAGGCTGCCATTCAGGTACACTTACCATGCTGATTTCTGCTTATCGTTGTGGACAAACAAGGCAAATTTTAATAAGGTTCTAAGTATTGGTATAGTGCAGTTAACCACAGCTGGTAACTGCCAGGAATGCGTAACTGTATTCTGCAATATAGTAAAGGATCTTTGAAAAGTTCAGAGGTCATTTAGAAGCGTGATCAAACAAGAAACTTGCAGACCTCAATCATTCATAAACCCACGTGCAGAAAGCCACTCTCATCAATTTCAGAGGGAGACAAGGGACCGAAGTTTCTTCATCCTCCCAGTCCCAGTGGTTCGAAGGAACGAGAACACCTGCTTTTAATTTTTCAGAGGGACCTTTCTCTCCTACATCACTTGTGTTCCTTTGGTACATCCCATCAGTTTAAGCCAGAGGGACAGCAAAACCGCTCTACATCAACGTCAGATTAACACATGCCATCTCTGGCACCTGAGAACTGTTTTTGTTACAAACCCGCTACTTCCCTTCCTGACTGCAGACCTCACCTCCCATCTATCACAGCACAAGGAGCCATGAAGACACGCAGTGGGCTGGTCGAGAGAAATGGATGGAACAAAAAGTACCTTTTTTCCCTGGACTTGTGCTCAATTCATGGCAGCGTGGCCTATACCAACTTTTGAAACTCTGTTAAAGACATTGTATGAGCGCTGTCTGTAGTATAGACAGCAACAAAATTTCTCTAACATTCCGCATGAATTTTTCTGCATTATAGCACTCAGCTCACTATGAAACTACTGCAGTCAAAAATGCTCTACAGTAGTTTTAAAACTTAATATGCTGCTTTCTCCTTAAGATGTTATTTTTTCCACGTAAACTTTAGTTCAGTTTCCATTTAGTCTATGCATCAGAACTATTAATGGAAAAAAAAAAACAAACAACATTCTACTAAGGTAAATAAAGAGGCAGTGATGAGCAAACATGCCCTGTTTAAACACTCACAACAACGGACATTAACCCATCAATCTCACAAATGTGTTATCTCCAAAAGAATAACTGTATTTTTTCACCTAACGTATGTTAAAAGGCAGCAGACCTAAAATTTCCGAACAAAATATTGCTACATGTGGCATAGCCAGATGTTGTCTGCTCCCAGCTGCTCCCAGGGACACCGCTCCTTTTAATAGGTAGCTCTGAAAGCAACACCTCCTATTTATTTCCATTGAAACAACAGCAGATACATGTAGTATCTTCAAACTGGCATGGGGCCTGGCACTATCATGCTGCCAGAGAAAGACGTCTTCTCTGGCCTGACTCTGGAGGCTCAAGCCTTCAGCTTAGCTGAAGTGCAGTGGTCAGAGCTGATGGTTTGTCCAGGTTCCATGAAATCTGGAAGCACCACCTATCCCAAAGACAGTGCACTTCATTTTACCCACTGAGGACTGCATTTTGAACTATTTCTTTGTTGGGGAGTTCACACATCACCACTCCATGGACTGTTGTTTTGACTCTAACTCATGGTGGTGATACCACATCTTGTCACTGGTAATAACGTGATCTAGGAAACTGTCACCTTCAGCTTTGTATTGGTTCAATAGGTCCTGATGAATCTGCATATGGAGTTCCTCTGTGAGCATTCATGGGACCCACCTGGTGCAAACATTTCAACATTCCAACATTTCCACCATTGCCTGCAAGGCACTGAAGCCAATATTCATCTCCATCCGCAATTCCCTGGCCATAATCCACCAATTCATGCAGATGAGCTGATTGAGATGCTTTTCATTCTGTATTGTGACAGATGCGCGTGGCCATCAGGAACACGGCTTTCATGTCACTGTCACTGCAGCTGTAACACACCACCCACCACCTCACTGTGCTCATCTCCACTGGTTGGAGAAAAAACAACACTTATTTGGACAGGACAAGAGGAAATGGCCATAAACTGGAGCACAAGAAGTTCCACACCAGTACACGAAGGAACTTCTTCACAGTGAGGGTGACAGAGCACTGGAACAGGCTGCCTGGGAAGGTTGTGGAGTCTCCTTCTCCAGAGATATTCAAGACCCACCTGGACTCCAACCTGTGCAGTCTGCTGTAGGGAGCCTGCTTTGCAGGGGGGCGGGACTCAAGGATCCCTGGAGGTCCCTTCCAAACCTTACAATTCTGTGATTCTGTGATTTATGAAATCCTCTCTTATCCCAATACACAAGGAGCAAAGTGAAAACCAGCCTATTTTCTCTGACAAGTGGTGGATCAAAGCATCTCATGATGCTGAACACAGCAATAATCAGTGTGATTTTTCTTTTTTTCCTTCCTCCTCTTTACCTTCTTCTCAGTTTATCTACATCAGCTGATGGTTTATTGTATCCTGAATATGACAGCACTTCCTTGGAAATCTGGGAATCTTCTCACATTAAATATGCACAGCTGTGCCCGTTACCATGGGAGTTGAACTCTGAACAAAGCTCAAGGCCAGAACATCGTGTTCCTGTGCCACACTCTAGGGAGGAAACAGGGATTTTACCGAAGACACTCCAGCAGAGAAACAGGTACTCTCTCTAAGGCAGCAATTCAGAAACAAAGACACAAGCAAACAAAAACAAAACTACTATTTGCTATTTCTACTCTTAATTAGCTGCAACAGAAATGAGGAAATAGTTAAACATTTCATGCTGCTGTTGAATGAAAACAGCAAATGTTCTGATGATAATAATGATAGCAGCAATAAGCTCGCGTTAACACATGACCAAGGATGGCATGTCAAACCTCTCTAAAGAGGTTTATGGAGATTAACTTGAATAATATCTTTACAGGACAATTACTGACCAGATCTCTGCTTCTCTTCTGATACAAATAGATGGGTATTTAAAACAGAACAAAACCCAGCTAAACCCCTCAACTCCTAATACAGAGGTCACTACCATTTTCAAATGACATGGGAATTCAAGTTTTGCATACTAGCAGCAGGTCAGCAGATGCAGAAAATGTACAAGAGGCACCATATTCCTGGAAATGCCAGACAGACACACATGAAGAAATACAGTTCATCTGGAATACAGATGGGATATCTGTGTGACTGCTTTGCATTATACCTTGCCTTTCAGGGAATATTAAAAACATGTATGTCATTCCCCTTCTTCCTAGCAGAGAGAGCAGAGGTGAACAAGCACATCTGTACAGAAACCTAAACCTGATTAAGATACACATCTGTGTCAAGAGCCGAAGCTGAGGGTTTCATCTAGTTGCCCAGAAGTAATTACTGTGATCTACAATGGTATGCCAGCACCCTGAACAGACCCATGCCCCTCAGCCTCAGGCGAGCCTGAAGTCCTCAGCTGCACTACCATAACCTATGCTGCCAGGTTTAGGGTTAGTGATCACCAGGGGACAGACTCTTAAGACAGAAATTTGTCATGCAGAAGAGCAGTGAAATAAAAACACCCTTCTCCAATTCACTCCTGTTTTTTCCATGATGAATGAAGCGAAGAGTGAGACGACCATGGCTTCAATACCTCACTGGTGGTACACACCAGCTTTGGACAACGAAAGGTATCTCATACCATCACCCTTCCACTGTCGCTCTGCTTGCCTTCTCAGCAGTCAGTGAAGGCTGGAGTAGAAAACCCAGGAAGATCTTTTCACCAGATGGCATGGCATGTTCACGTAAGCCACATGAGCCCTTCCCTCAAATCTTTATTTCAGGAAGTTACCTCCTTTCTTGCAAATACCAGTGATTGTTTCAAAAAGAGAATGTAAGATTTCTGAGGCTGACAATCAGTCATTTTCAGACCATGTATGCTCAGGAAATTCTTCACTGCAGGAGTAGAACAGTTGATTTAAACAAACAACCTTGCCAATTACTTGCCTGTGAAAGACATTCACCTACAAGACTTCTTTGTGAAAAGTTCATGTAATCAAAAGAACTCTACAAGTCGCATCAAGTTTCCAGATACCGTTTTGCAAAATGCATCACATGCAGTCAGATGTAACTTTCAGAAACTTGTAAATAATTCTTTAACAATAAATGGAGAAACAAAGCAGGCTTTCCTCCCTTTTAGACCCGTAGTCTGGCTGCACAAAGAATAAAGACCAGTAAGCATTGAGGTTTGCAACCCACATCTGTATGATCCAACTGGACAGACAGGGTGCCAATGCTGGCTAAAATCACCGTGCGGAGTGGAAATTGGTTTGTCTGGGCAGCAGGTTTGATTTCCCTGACGCCACTAGGGCTTCTGAAAGGCAGCGCCTATGTAAGTAGGAGTTGCTTAGTTACAGAAGTGAAGATGTTTATTTTGCAGCAAGCAATACACAGATTGCTGATAGACCCACTTCCGAGATAATCCCTGGTGCTGGGACTGCTTCCAGGAAGGGCAGACACACATGCAGCCCGTGACAGCTCTGTATCACCTGTACTGCCATCACTGCTCACAAACCTTTATGAACTGTGGGACCAGAAGCACCTCTGCCCTTTCTCCAAGGGGATAAATGAGAAAAATCTGTACAAAGAACAGAATTTGACCAACGTGCAAACTCAAATCCGTAGATGTTACTTCTTAATTTCAACACAGCAAACTGTCCAGATGCTGCTGCATCAGAACCATATGCCTCAGAGACAGCTTCAGTACTTTTGCCCAACATGTACCTGCCTCTAGCAGGCACTTCCTAAGGAACCTCCTTGAATACAACAGTAATTACGACACTCCTGCCACTAACCTGAAAACAGCTGCTTCTGCCTCTGTGTTCAGCCTGTTTTTTCTAAGAAGCCAAAGTTTGTGAGGCTCTGTCAATAACTCAAACTTAATTTTTTGTATTTATACAAGCTTCAGATACATCAGGCTGAGATTCCTGGAGTGGAAAAAGGGGTAATGATTTAGTTCACGCACAAGATGCCCCAAGAGCTCTATCCCAAACATTAATCAAGTGGAAAGAGGCTCTAAGACCTCAGATAGTTCCGTATGGTATCGATCTGCGAGCACAAACAAACTTTACTAGTTCCACTGCTTGCAGAAGTAAACATTCTGAAAAAAAAAAAAAAAAAAAAAAAAAATTATGACCTATGAAACCACAAACAGAAGCAGAAAGGAGATAACTATAATAAAGAGAGTATTTTCAAAGTTAATAGGAAGAGAAGGGGAAACATTTCAGGCTTATGACCTTATTCTAATTCTTCATGGGTCTAAACTGTTATAGCCCAAAGCATGATTTATGCACTGAGTCAAAGCATTTACTTCTCACAAGGGACTAAAAATAAAGAGATTTTACACTCAGCATATGCCACTAAAGATAATGGCATCACATGTTAAAATAAAATTATTCCAAAGTAATTTTGTCAAAGAATGTGAAATCTGAATCCAAGCACAAATATGTTTAGTAAAACATGATCCATTACTCCACTTGTGTCTAAATACTTGTGAGTCTCCAGACTATGCATTTTATACTGTGCAGTAAAAGTAGGGAAAGGAACTGAGGATTTACAGCCATTAAAAATCTGGTTCACTGTTTTTAAGGACATTCTTGGTATCTGGTAGATACTCATTATTTATAAGAAGCCCAACATACAAAATGAATACCAGGAGGATAGAAATATTGCAGATACAGGTATCATACTAAATGTGTATAGGAGGTTATCATACATTTTCTTTGCTGCTACATAAATGCCGTTTATTGGTTTTCTATGGAAAGCTAAACACTTTACTTCACAGAATTAACGGATGGTTCAATTTAGCACATGACCATTGAAAATAACCAGATGTACCAAGCTGCCTTTTAACAAAAACAGGTAACTTTTAAGATAGTAAATAAGCTGGAAGAGTTTTATATAGCAGTCCACTAGCAGTATTATTATGTTGACTTTATTCAGTAGTTACTCAATTTTTTTTTTCCAGTTCAGCACCCATCATACAGATGCATTTGCACACATTTTTTTCCATTTCCTTAACTTCTCACTGCATGGAGAAACCAAGAAGACTCAAAGTCATTGCTAGTCATTGCTAGCCTCGTGTCCAGTAAGCTACCATTCATACACATAATGGTTATGTGGCTGGATCCACCAGCGGAGCATTCTTCTTTAATTTACCATCCGACCCTTTCTCCTCCCCCACGTCCCCCCCAAAAACCCCAACAACAAAACCAAGCCAAAGCAATCCGAGCAATCAAGCAAAACCCAAACAGAATGCAACATTACCCCAGGGAACAAAGAAATCCCTCAAATTAATTGCATGGATTTTACAGTTAATACATAAAATGGAAGGAGTATTTAAACCTCAAATCTTGCCTTTCCTGACTGTCACCAAAACCTCCAAAAGTAATTACAGCTTATGCCTTTCAAACATGAAGCTCTAATTAGGGATTAGGACAAACACTTATTAGAACAGAGAAAACACAAGATGTGGTTTCTGTGAAGCCACTCTGGAGTTGCCCATTATAAAGCAATTGACGTTGCTGGAAAGGGGAAATCACCCCACGGCTCCCTGGCTGCAAAGAATAAGGAATGGAGGAAATGGGAGAAATGCTGCAAACTCTTTGGAAACAAGTTAGCTTGTCACAGATGCTGAATGTGACTTATGGCTCTGTACAATCTGACATCTTAACTTTTTAAAACTGCATTCCAAGTTTAAGGGAAAGACAACATTCCAGACAGACAGTAACTCTGATACGCTCAGTTATGCAATGGAGTCTGTGCCCTGAGTGGCGTACCTACAGATAGTTCTCTTGTATATTCCCGCACTCGATCACCCAGTCATCAGCCCCTTTAGAGCCTGGTTTCTGTGAGATGGGTAACTGCCTCCCATCCTTGAGATCCACTCTCCAGCAGTGGGCTGGAGAGAATAATGAACAGGTTCACCCTGCAGCAAATCCACCTTCTGCATTTTAACTGAGAGGACTGCACACTTGCTTCAACACTATGTGACAAGCTTTCATAGCTGACAGACCCACCATGCTAGCAAGGAGTGGCACAGGCATGTGCCAAACACTCAGCTTACCTGACGCAGTGCTTTTCTCCATGCACTGTTTCTGAAGGTCCAGGCTCCGCAGCTCCTCCGTGCTGGCATATTTCATGACAGAATTGATGGATGTGAGGGTACTGATCAGCTGTGAATTGAGCGATCCAATCTGGGAGTGTGGCTCACCAAAGGCTTCTGCCAATTCGCTGTAATTTTCGGCAAGCAGCATCTGCTGCTCCTGTAGCAGCTTCTGCACACGCTCAATGTAGTGATCCAAGCCCGTCCTCAGCTCAGGTGGAGGCAGCGGGCTTTCCAGGAGGCTGCTCATGGACTCGCACACTGGCTCACCCCCAACACCAATGCTCCTGGTACTGGTCGGTACAACCACCAGGGGAGGGGGACCGCAGGCAATGCTTCTCATTTTAAGACCAACTAGATAGTTCTCATTAATGTTTATCTGCCCAACACCGCAGTCTTTGGTTTTTATCACAGAGAGTTTTTCAAAGCCAGGGTGACTGGAAAGCAAGGTCCCTACTCCAACCGAACGCGTTTTAGCAGATGCGTGTATGTCCTTCACCCGGCCGTCCCCAACTGCCACGGTCCGCATCTCCACACTCACGGTGCTGGTTTGCTGGTCACGGCTGCTTGGAACAGTGTTGGTGCCACAGTCCACTGCCACCGGTGCCTCTGTATTGGTGCACCGGCTCACCATCTCCACAGCCGTGCTGGTCTGCTGGGTGGCAGTGGAAGGCACAGCCATTACTGTGGCTTCTGCCCTGCACACAGTCTCTGTGGCCGTCTGGCGGGAGACGCACTCCTTCGGGGCACAAACCACCACATCCACTGAGCAGTCCCCGCAGCCGATTGACCTTGTCTCCCGGACCTCCCGCGCTGTCCTGTAGAGACTCAGGTCCCCCACAGACTCCTCTGTGTTGACACCTGTCTCGCAGACACTGCTCTCCACACCCACCTTCTTGTCAAGCAGCTCCACGCACCTCCCCGTGCACTGGTCTCTCATCTCTGCCCTCTCCCTCACAAGCCAGCGGCTCATAAGCAGCTCAGGGCCCGCCGCTGTGCTACGTACCGCTGGCCTGCAGGAGGTGCCCACGCTGCTCATCTGCAAATGGCTGCCTACAGATGAATCGGCAACATGCACGTGGTCTCCCACCATTTGGTCTCTCATTTGTACCACAGCCTCCACCATTCTGCTGACGACAAGGGGCTGAGCCATCATGGCTTTATCTACTTTTTTTCTAGATCCAGCCGCCTGCAGCTCCTGTTTTAATTTGGTCATTTCCCTGTCATGGGTTGTCTCCTTTAACTGAACCTCCAGCCTGTAAATCTTTTCCTTAAGGGCTTCAATGGTCTGCTGCTGAAGCTCTATTTCTTTCTCAACTTCTGTTGACAAGCCAAGCATGGCCTCCGTCACCCCAACCCCAGACTCTCTTGTTTCTTTCTCTGTCCCCACAGCTACTTCTCTGTGTTGCCTTGAAGATCTGTTGTAGATAACCACATCGTTCATGTTTTCGTCAGCACCAACAGCAACAGATCGGCTTTCTTTTGTCAGGCTTTCTCTAAGGTTCGATGGAACCTCATAGTTGCTGTCCTGGATTTTTTTCTCCAGAGCCTGCATTTCAGCAGTCAACTGCCTGAACTCCTCTACCCTCCGAGAGCTCTGCTCTGCACTCTCCATCTCATCCTCGCAGTCGATATAAAGTTCTCCTCCTCTTCGCACCTGAGACAGGTGCTCCCACTGCTCCGCGTTCCCTGCACTGTACGATCTTTTTCTGAAGCCATACATGTCATTTTGACTGGATTTCCTCTGGCTTTTGAGTTCTGCCATCATGTGCCTCTTTTCCTCCTGTAACACTGAGATTTTGACCTGCAGCACAGGAATGGTCTTCACTTGCTCCTCAAGCTCCTTGAGGCGCTTGAGGGCAATTGCCATTTGTTCCCTGATCTGCTGCAGATGCACTGGACTCACGTTGGTGACTGGTGTGGAAATTCCTGAACTCATCGGGCTGTGCCGGATGGAACTGCCCAAGGAGGAGCCGAAGCAGGCTCCGAAGTCTCCATTCCCCTGGTAACCATTGTGGAGCTGCTGAGGCAAGTGACCGTACCCAGTGGACCCAACGAAAGAAGGCAGGGAGCTCGTTGAGCCCATCCCCCCAAAGCTGGAAAGTCGCGGCCTACGGACATCTCCTGGCATTACCTGCATCATTCTCTCCTGTTCAAGCCGTCTGCGTGTTTCCATGAGGGTTTTTGTCACATGGAGGTTGTGCCGAGGAAGCTGTGGGGAAGGAGGAGGGAGTTGCTTGCTTTCGGGGACGGTTAAGTAGGAGGGAGATGCCTCAAGGGAAGCCAATGGTCTCACAGCTGCAGATGAGGCTACTTGACTCCTTGCTGCCAAGAAAGACTGCTTGTTCTCATCACTGTTGGAAGAAGAGAGAGACTCTGTGGAAGTCCAGTCGCCACAATGGCCACCAGAGTTCTTGGTACTTGCGGAGGCTGGTACTACTTTCTTCTTCTTCTGGATGTTTAATTTCTTAATGGTATTCCCCTTCTGTATATCGTCCACGTACTTCAGAAAATCCAAGTCTAGCTGGTAGCCATAAGGTGTTTCCACAAAATAGGGGTATTTCCGTTCGTTTTCATCTTTTCCATTTATAATAACTTCCTCTTTTTCTGGAAGAGAAGAAACAAAATGAGCACACGGGTAAGAAACTATGCCTCAGTCAACTAGGCAGTGACACACACACACACACACACCAGGATGGGTGCTCACAGCGCTGGAGGCAGAAGCACAGCTGCAGCTCAGAGCAAAACAGCACCCTGCTGATTTACCCTCAGCACTACATCTCATTTAACTTCCTAAAAGCTAAATGACTTCCTAAAAGCTAAATGAATAGGCTTTCAAATGCTGAGAAGTGCACACAGGTATAGATACGTACATGTACACACTGATAACTTTTGCTACTGGAGCGGGACAGAAGTGGCACAGCAAGCAAATGAAAGTGATCCCTTCCCGAGTCCCTCCAGCCTTCCTGTGGAACACAAGCTTCACGCACAATATGCCATCAGATGAAGGCCTGAGGAGCACTCTGCACTGCGTGACTCATCTGGAGACCAACTTGTCCGGAGGGGACATTCAAACAGGCTGCGGGAACAGGAACACCAACCCTCTCCTTATACAACCGGTGCCATCAGACGTCAGAGAGATCCACAGTTGTCCTACTGCCTGTAGAACCACAGCTGCAGGAGCAGTGACGCCGGTTTACTCTTGTTGGCTAACTCCACCAGTACTCCCAGTCACCACCGAGTCCCCGTGCTGGGACCCCCAGTCCCACAGCGGTGAGAGAAAGTAGTGGTCCCACAGCCAGGAAAAGTGCCCGCAGACCAAATACAGGACTCGCCTATCTCTGCAGCCCTCTGAACGCAGCCGCACCAGGTCTGCTGTGCTTCTGCAGGCTGAGTATTTATGCACAGCGCTGCTACTCAGCCTGCTGCTCCCGTCCCACTTGAGAAAAACAACTGCTGCAAGTTATGAGAGGCACCGGAGGAATAACAGAAGCCAGCTTTCCGGTTACCTGAATTAGCCACATGCCTCTGCCCCCACGCTGTAAGTTTCCAGCCACGTATCGCTAGGCCTCCGGTACGGCTCCTTGCTGTCCCAGCTGCGTGTGCCACAAACCAGTTCCCCAGAGCCTCCCACTCGCTCCTTCCTCACCCCATAAGGAAAAAAAAAAACTCTCACGCCGGCGCAAACCTGGCCTGGCAGGGTGAGGCGATTTCATAGGCTGCGCTCTCACCGCTGGAAAGCAGCTCTTCCCCGCGCACTCTGCGCCGCCGTACGCCCGCCGCCGGGGAACGGTGAAGGGCTGCAAGGCGCAGCGCCGCCGCCGCTCCGCCCCACGCCCCAAACCCCCTCCTGCCCCGCCAGCAGCCTCCACC
>PPHD01006505.1:13760-24438 GCA_002909625.1 Bambusicola thoracicus
GAAAAGAAAAAAAAAACCACCCTGCTTGCTGCAACTACAGGAAGTGACTTAACGTTGCACTGAAAGGGTTCAGGAGGGGGGAAAAAGAAAAGGCTCCTGTTTTTCCAGTTTCCTTGGCATGCTTAAGGAAGGCTGCTCTGTCTGCAGACAGTGTAACTGCTTTCATGACAAGCGTTTCTCTTAACGCTTCTGGCTACCGCAGGACGCCCCGAAGCAGGATGCTGTGCGGGGACGCTGCCTTGCCCAGCACCAGGTGAGCGTGGGACGCCAAGGAGAGCAGGCAGTGAGCACACCGCTGTGGTGGTCCTGCCAGCACTGCCCGTGTAGCGACTGCTCGAGGGACACAAACAACCCTCCCCGCCCAGACCACATGTTTCTGCTGGAACACCAGAGTCTCGGTATGCCGTGGTATTTACTTATAGATGCACCCAAAATAGCCAACTGAATGCCAGAGTGGAAGCAAAAATACACGCATACACACATGCTCCAAGCACAGAAGCACACAGACCCTTCCAGCAGGTCTCCCTCAAGGGTAGGCAGGGAAGAGTTCTCCAAAGAATGCCAACAGGAGGGAATGAGACAGAGCAGCTCCCCACGTCACTGCTTTTACTCCCCACATTCAGTGTTCTGTCCCCAGATTCTCCTCCTGGATCTGCAATGTCACCATTCCATGGCTCCCTGCCTTAGGCTACTCACCCTTCCTTCTCCCTCCAGCCCTACGGTTTGCATCCACTCTCACACCAGCTCCCCCTGCCTGTAGTTTCCCGGTCTTTTTCTGACTTCTTCCCACACGTGGAATTCCTCATCCATTTTCTCAACTTGCATCCATTTGCCCGTTCCATAAATTCTAACCCCAAATACGGTTATACCTTCATCTCTCATCCTGGCCTTGGATGACGATGGGTCCCTCCACCCAGCCCTTGCAAATTCAAGCTCCATCACACCAACTTTTCCTGTTCTCCCTTTCTTCCCTGACCCTTTCCTCTGCTTGTCTGGTTGCTTGTCTTCCTATGCAATGACATCTCTGGTTCTCCCATCACTGCACCACTGAAGCCAAGCAGCCCCTGACAAGTTGTCCTTGGGCTCAATGCATAACTGTAGGATGAGGAAGGAAGAAACAGGCTCTTCAGAAAGTCCTAGGACTTAAGAAGCAATGTATCTACGGAAAAAAATATTCCAGAACTCTCTAGAAAGACATGCAAATTGCAAGTTAAGTCATAAGCACCAAACTGGAATCACAGACAATTTTTTCTCCTTCATGAAACAGTACTGAGATCGCTCAGCAGAAAAACATCAATAATAAATAACTAAAAAAACACAGCTACTCTGAACCCCTCATTAAATGTCTCCACAACACCTGCAGGCAGTTAAGTGCCTTCACAATGAAATAAATCACAGAATTCTTTGAGTTGTAAGGGCCCTTTAAAGGCCACCTGGTTCAATTCCCCTGCAATGAACATGGACACCTCCAGCGAGATCAGGCTGCTCAAAGTCCCATACAGCCTGACCTTGAGCGTCTCCAGGGATGGGGCATCCACCACGTCTCTGGGCAACCTGTTCCACTGCCTCACTACTCCTGTTGTAAAAAACTTCTTCCTTATGTCCAACTTAAATCTCCTCTCTTTTAGTTTGAAATCATTTCCCCTTGTCTTATCACAAGAGACTCCACTGAAGAATCCATCCCTTTCCTTCTTACAGCTCCCCTTTAGATAATGATAGGCCGCTATCAAGTTTCTCTGGAGCCTCCTCCAAACTGAACAGCCCCTGCCCTTGTAGGAGAGGTGCTCCATCTCTTGGATCATTTTTGTGGCCCTCATCTGGACATGCTCCAACAAGTCCACATCTTTCCTGTACTGCGGATTCCACATCTGGATGCAGTACTCCAGGTGAAGCCTCATCAGTGCAGAGTAGAGGGGCAGGATCACATCCCTCGCGCTGATGGTCATGGTTCTTCTGATGCAGCCCAGGGTACAGCTGGCTTTCTTGGCTGCATGAGCACATTGCTGGCTCATGTCCCATCCACGAGGACCAAATTCATGTGGTCCTCAGCTTAGCCGGTCAGTGCGCGCTGTGCATATGTGCCACTCCATAAGCTCAAGGCTGTGTGTGCAGCTGACTTTGCATATGACTTCTCCTTAAAACAACACAATGAACACTCCACGAACGCAATCCCAGCATTATAAGTGGATCTTTGGAGACATTTCTTGATATGTTAAGACAAATGAGGATCAAGAATGCAATCTAACAACAACAGCGCGCTGTGATGTGGCACACAGGAGCTGCGCCAAGCCTTTGTGCGTTTTGCTGTCTCAGAGAAAGGGCCAGAATGGGTGTGCCTGCTAAGCCTGTAACAAAGAAAAATGGATGGCTGTTTTCAGGCAATTAAAAATGGCTTTGTTGGTTCCAAAGGAAAAAATGTTCTCAGAAAAAGGAAACGGATAAACACCTGATAAGAGTACAGACCTTGTTCCTTTCAGCCACTGGATCCCTTTACCCTCTAGCCTTGGAAGATGAGTACCAAGTGCTGCACAAGCAGTACCTCAGGGGAGTCTCAGAGTAAGCTCTATCTGTATGTGCTCTTCTGCCAGAATGGCAAATCTTCACGCAGAGAGAATTCAAGTGAGCAAGGTTCCTACTCCATTCACTTCAACACACAGAAGTATAGCTGCAATGCCATGACAGGACAAATTCTCCTCTCAGGCTTCCTGTCTCATCCTTGACTAGTTGATCAGGGGCACTACTGAAACCAGGATTTCCCCAGTCTCTACAGTATCTCAGGCTTATTTTAATCACATTATGATGTAAGGCTGCAGAAGGATGTGAAGACACACAAACACTGTGAAAATGACATTTCCTTCTGACAATGCAGACAGTTTCTTCTGACAATTGACTTCTTTCAAATGCAATGAGACACAGAGACATTACACTTTCAGGTGAGTACCTGTGAAGATACTCTGTGCAGTACAAAACTCCTGCTGTGTTACTGTCATTATTAATGCATTTCTTTTGAAGTATGCAAAGCTTCCGTGATAATCATGGACAAGACACTGACAGTGTTTAAAAAATGCACTCTTCTGTTCTCGTCTCCTGCACTGCTAGGACTGGCTCTGTCCAAACATTCCAGTCTTGCCATCTTCCATAAAATTATATCCTATCCAATGCACTACACAAGAACATCAGTATATTCAAATATTGAGTCAGCTCTACCCAAGTCCACACTAATCATGCCTGCTCCCAGACCAGGAGAACTGGAAAAAAACAGGACAGTTAGTTGATGTTAAAAGACTTTTGGGGAGAGAAAACAGCAAAGTAGAGAAAATGTGAGCAGACCAGAGCTTTGGCTCTGTAAGCCAGGAAAGCTGTATTGTAAGGCCAACTTGGAGGGTCTGGAAAGAACGAAGAGAAGCAACTGAACAAGTATCTCTGAAGCAGAAAAGCTAAGGTGCCTTAAAAAATACAGACTTCACATCTAAAGCCTTTTCTCCCCATCTGGTTATGATATCTGCTCTAAGGCATTTTTATCTTGGATCTGACTGCTATTAAAAAAGTCTCTTCCACTGAAAAAGCATTATGAATAACAGAGTCTCCTTCCCAGAGTTAAGCCGTAAGACAATTCATAAAGAATGCTGCAGAGAAAAAAGGCAGAAGCAATAGCTGGTATAAACAGAATAAATTCCACGTCTTTCTGTTGCTGAGCTTACGTACTGAAAGTCATCCAGAGAAGAAGAAGAAGAAGAGACAAATAAAAGTTCTGACCTTTTTGATGCTTTACTGCAATAGAAAATAAATTGTTTTCCCCTTCTCCTCTCCCCAATCATACTATTTTGTTCTTTTTTTTTCCCCTGGTCTTCAGCAAATGGCAACGAGTCTCAGTCTTCTGAAAAGAACCAACACACGTGAAGCTGAGTATTTGTTTAAAGAGAAACAGCAGAATTAGCCAGCATTCTTTCATCTTCCTTTTCAGGTGCTGGTCTTTCAATAAAACTTAAATTAAAAAAAAGAATGTGGAGAATAGATATTAGTCTTGCAACATACTAATATGATCAGGTTTCTTTTAACTATAAATACAGAGATTTGCATCTTCTCAAGGAATTTCAAAGAAAAATAAGGAGCAGAAGGATTGTAAAATATCAGGTTTTTGGACTGTTTTCAGTTTGTGGGTCACTAACATGTGAACCTAAACAGCAGCAGTGTTTAAGAAAAATGGTTCAGATGACTGCTGTGTTTGTTTGCACTGTGAATGCAAAGACTAGGGTACTGGGCTACAAAGTCACCGTCACCACAGGTCAGTGAAAGCAGAAGGCAACTGAGAAATCTGCTGTCTTAATACTTCATTTTTTCTAGAAGAACTGGGACCATTATACTAACACGGGAATAAGCTCAAATCATAGCCACAATGCAAAAGCATCCATGTCTTCCCATTGACTTGCCCGGGCTTTGGATAAACCCAGTGGGAAAAGTCTCTCTCAGGCAGTGAAGTTACTCTGAAGATGTACAATCCTAGTCGCTTAGAATTACACTAAACTTACCATTACAATAAAAACATAATACATTTTTTGACTGCTTAGCATGATAGCAAAAACAATGGGCCAGACTTCACCTTTGTACTGGAAACCAGATGGATGCAGTAGCCTGAATGTCCCACTGCCACAGGCTCCTCACAGTTCAACTTCTAAACCACAGTCTCACAGAAACAGTTTTGACTTTTCTTACTTTTCTCCTACTGCTGTCTACTTACAGACTGTTCGTGGCTGTGAAAAACAGGGTGTTTTGGTGCAACATAAAAAGCACTCACAATGCTCACCAGCCTGCTATGCAAAGGTCTCTTGGTATTAGGACAGCCTTTCAAGGTCACATGATCTTTTTTTCTTAACATATGGCTATAGGTTTTCCCGTGATAAAAAAGTTACCTACAGAGTTTAAAGGGGAACAGTGTGTAGCCATAACCAACAATTATTTCTGCAAGCCATCAACAGAAAAGACCTTTCAAAAAACATTCTCCCCCACCCTCTCCAGTATTTTTAATGTCTAATTCTTTTACTTCAAGAATTCCTGAACTGAAAACTTGCAGCTCAAACAGCTCAATTAAAATAAAAACACATTATATAAATCATGCAAATTAATTAACCACGAATAAAAGCCCGACCTTGTTTGTGGGAAACCCATTTCTGAAAAAAATTACGGAGCGACTGTAAGATGTCCCCGTATCAGAATTCACAAAACCTTTATTTGCTTGACAACTCCCTTACTTGAGGTCTAAAATATAAAGTCTCCTTTTCAACTGCTGCCGCTTTCTGGGAATAGCTCTAGTTCTGGACGCTCTGTGGTGGGACAGCTTGTGTGTTTACCACCCCAGGGCTGCTCACCACAAAAACTCAGAACTAACAGTCTAGTCTGTTTTGCTCCCATCCCAGTTTCTGACTCACAGATCCCGGGGGAAATCAAACTAAGGCTGGCAAGGGATAAAGCTGCTAGCTTATTCCAGCCTGCCCCACCAGCAGTAAGGAAAAGCTTGAGCAGAAACCATGGTGGAGGTTGCTCAGGAGTGCTGCCATAAAAACAGTAGGTAGAGCACACAGATCAGTCTGTGGCTGCAGTAAGAGCGAGGATGTGACCCAACAGCCGTGCCTTCCTTCTTGGCTTGAAGCTGGGGGCATATCTCAGTCCCTTTTACTGGCTTTTGAAAACCAGATATCAACAAGGCAAGTTCAAAGCAGATGAATTTATGCTTGCCAAGCACCTGACTTTATGTGCACTCATTTCTGCATCTTGCACTATTTGTCTATTTAAGAACTGCCTTTCATTCCCTGAAGCATTTCTTTTATTCTCTACTATGCACACAGATACACATCCGTGACAAATCACAGAATTGTGAATGAAGAGTGTTCAATTTAAAGGTGCTTTCCAAATCAGATTACCTTAGCCCTAGCAAAATTACGTAAGTTATAGCAAGCAGTAAATACCAGCCTATAGCCTCAGAGACAGCTTTGCAATGTGCTCTGCCCACCACAGTGGGAGAGCACCGGGTGTCAGCCCAGCATAGCCCTCCTTGCTGACAGCACATCCCAACAGATCCGGGCCAACTGGATGAGCTGGTGATGCTGCTAAACACGAGGTATGGCAGCTTGCTGTCCTCTGCTGCAGAAGAGAAACCCTTATGTCCCGACAGTGTGGCACACCTGTCACTTCATTGTCACCAGTAAAATTACTGTGGAAAAAAGGATGACAAAGACCAAGGCATCCATATACTCAGTGCGTGTGCTTCACAAAATCCCCATGGAGTGTTTTCAAAGCAAAAGGGGACAGATCTTCACATTTTTCTCTTCCTTCTCCTCTCATCCAAACCACCTCCACAATCCCCACAGGAGTCATGGGTGCAAGCCAAGCTTGTGCCTGAAAATGTCCCAGCACAACCTGCCTCAAGTTCAAGAAGGCTGCGTGTGCTTTCTGGCCTGTAAGAACTGATTTGCCAATTTAGATTTATAATACAATTACCTTTCTGTGTCTGTAAATTTCTGAAGAGATGAGAAGCAGAGAAGAGAGGTGTAGTTATTGTAACAGGAGTAACCATCCTTAAAGAACCATATTCCTCAGGTATAAACCTCCCACAGCATATTAAAACTGATTTACAGTTTCAGTTCGGTCTTGCAGTGCAAAAGATAGGGAAAAAAATGGAAGAACTGTCTTCTGCAAGAATAATTTTATAAATATTTGTATTTATGAGTCCTGGAAGGATTTTATTTTGTCGCATGCTTATTCTCCATAAGGAAGATGCTTTATGCTGCATAATCAGTATGATATTTCAAATACCGGGAATTGTTCCCTCCTATCCCCTTTGATATTAATCTCATACTGATTAATGGTGTGAAATACAACATGTGTTGCCTTCCAAAACTCAAAAACCTGTGTGATCTGTGTTTTCCAAAGACACTAAGAGTTTCCTCTGCACCTGAAACAGTTCAGACTGATAAACTAGCTTTGTTCAAAAAGTTAAAAAAGCAGTAATAGGAGAAAATAAGGAAAATGTCAGTTTAGAAATTATTCTTATGTGCACTTTTAATAGCTAAATGCAGTGGCTTATAGTTGAAAGCCTATGAGCAGCACTGAAATTGAGCAACTGGAAGGGTAACAGTTACCATTCTTCTACCAGAAAGGTGGCTTTGTGTAAACAGACATAAGACTCCATTCACTTAAATGCACAGAATGCACATCTCCCAGCTAGAAAATTGGCGTCTGTTGAGGAAAAGGAACTGCTTGGTACATAATAACAAAACCGAAGGGTTGCTGGAGGTGCAGCAAATTGTAGGCACACAGTCCCTTCAGGTGACAGCCTAGAAGCATGCATCTGGGAGAGAACTGAGAAAACCAAGCAATGTTAGGAAAGAAAAAGCACCCAACATGGAAGACATGCATTACTCAACATCGGAAATCAGCAGCCAGGGTAGATTTTTCAGCTGTGTTACCCAAATAGGCACTCTCCCATCCCTTTTCACAGATGTATACAGTGCCAGCAGTCGGGCTCTCGCATCTCACCTCTCCTGCTCTGCGCTAGGGTCTCCTTTACCGATCCGCTGAGAAGCAATTGTTGAATGCTGCAGTGTTTAGTTTTTCAGGAAATTAAGTCTGAAGCACACTTTCCTTTGCCTTAAAGGGAATGCATACTCCTGACACATCAGCAGGCAAGGAGCCCAGAGGTTGCTACAGAGAATTTATTTATACTCATTTGGAATTTCCTGACAAAATCCTAGCCTGCCTGCCAGCCCGCCTGCCAGTGCAGCTTAGCACCAGTGTTTTCCTTCACGTCATTTCAGATGGCGCTTGGTGCTTCAGGCTGCTCCCAAAGGGTTAAATGCCTGAAACGGACAGATGCACAAACAGGGCTGTACCGAACTGCATGCTAAAAAAAAAAAATGCTGTCCTCTGATGGAAGACAGATTTAATCCCCAAGGGGGAATTATAAGTTCAGGTGGATTTTCTCCTAACCACTCTTCCCTCCCCAAGCCCTTCGCCTCTACCCCCCGTTGTCTCTCACTCCCACGTGTGTACAGGGAGCACAGAAAGGTTCACTGATACAATTTGGGTAGAACAGTTACCTCTGTTATAACTAGTACTGCCTGCAAATCTGTCTGTGTCACATTCAATCCCTTCTTGTTTACTCTTCTCAAATGCAAGTTATAATTTGAGGGATAAAAATAAAAAGTCCATAATATAAAGTTACATTTTTTCTTCTTTGAAACAAAATTCAGAATGCTAGCACAAGCATGTGTGAAATTATGCATGTGAGCTTTCCGTATGCAATGTTCTCGCTACCACAGAACAAAATGAGTAACTTAAGCAAAGATAATTGGAATTCCAGGTGCAATAAATAAGTAAAATAACTTCTCAGCATCATAAAGAGACTCTTGAAGCTGAATCTCTCCTCACCTCTTCTTATAATAACGGTTACTGTTGTAAAGCCAAGCAAGGACTCCACAAGTGAACAGGCATTGGGAGAGACTAACTAAACAACAACAGTCCTAAGCCTTCATAGGACTAAAGGAAAATAATTACTACTGTGCTTTCCATTCAGATTCCCAAAACAAAACAAAACAAAACAAAATTAGAAATAAAATAACAGCATGGATTGTTGAAATAATTTCCAATACCACTGCATGCTGAAAGAGCTTTGCTGAAGACAGAAGTGGAATCTTGCACTGAAGTGACAGGAAAGGTCCAAGTCTCCCAACAGGGCCTTCAGCTAAAATGGCACAGACCTCCAATAAAATGTTTTCCAAACATGTCTTGTGGCTTCAGTGGTATTTAATAGGAAGCAAAATAATATTTAATACTACAAGGCATTAGCTTTTGCTTGGATTGGAAGGGACCTTAACATTCCAGTTCCAACCCCCAGTCCTGGGGAGGGCTGCCCCCTACCAGCCCAGGCTGCCCAGGGCCCACCCAACCCCACCTTGAGTGCCTCTAGGGATGGGGCACCACATTGCTCTGGGCAATGTGTTCCCCTTGATATCTAATTTAAATCTTCCCTCTTTCAGTCTAAAACCATTCCCCCTGTCCTGTCATTACACTCTCTGGAAGAGACCTTCTCCACCTTTCCTGTAGGTCCCTTGAAACGCTTTGGAGGGCTGCAATGGGGTCTCCTTGGAGCTCGTTCTCTTCAGGCTGAACAAGCCCAGCTCTCTCAGCCTGCCTTCACAAGAAAGGTGCTCCAGCCCTCTGATCATCTCCATGGCACTCTCTGGATCCACTTCAACAACTCCACGTTCTTATGCTGTAGGCCCCAGAGCTGAACACAGTACTCCAAATGGGTCACACAAGGACTGGGCCCTGCCCTCTGAATGCATCTGTAGACGATTTTCCATTTTAGTGTAAGTCATTCATGCATGCACTGTAACACAACAGCTCCCCAAAACAATCCAGAGAGGGTCTCTAGATTACAGCTGAATTTTAAGTGAACCTGGTTTGATTTGATTGATGCTCCAACTACCCTATGCACAGAAAAAGCCATTCTCCATAAACAACTCCTTAGAAACATTTTCCAATCACACTTTGAAGTTTCTCCTAGAAAAAAGGAAGACACTAGGGCAGCTGAAACTAGACCTAAGCTTTAGTGAAACAAAAGCCCCTCACCACCACAGCGAGTACCGTGAGGAGAAGCCATGTACAGCAGACCTCATGCTACAGGTCTGATGAGCAGGCTCCTTCACAATTGGGAGCGGGAGAACACGACAGTACCAATCTAGTGTTTTCTGCTATGAAAGAAACGTGACACACAGGATAAATAGAACAGAACAGAAGGCATAGCCAGTGTGCCTGTTTTTCAAGAATCAGGGGTTTTGCTCAAACGAGGCAGAAGGCAAAAAGATTGTCTAACATTTTATGATTTCATTTTTATAAAAACAAAATAGAAATCCTGCTTAGGGAGGAACAAATTTTAGCAGCTGTCTCCATTTGCTCATCTGTTCGCTGTTACTCTGTGGTTTCAAGGACTTGACATCTGCACAAGCCCTGCATGGAGTCATACAAAGCCAGAGGACTCCCCTCAAAGCTCAGGCTGAGAGACACCTGTCAAAATGCAAGCAAAAACCCAAACTTTCTATCTGCACTTTATCCCTTGTCCAGCAAGTCAAAATGGAAGCACACGTCTGGGGTCAGACCTGGTAAAGCCCAAAGGCAAAGGGCATGCATGTATTTATTTTCCCGGCCTTTAAGACCATTACGGTGCCAAATAAACTCACTCAGCTACTGTTTACAGTGGAAACAAAACTGGGGTCAGAGTGCAGCTCCTCAGTGACCAAAAAGACCTGACATGGTCTGTAGCAGAACAAATGTAAGATTTGGTGGACAGGCAGCCATTCAGACGGTAGAAGTTCTTATCTGAAAACAAAGTTATTTAACACCTCTTTTGGGAAAAAAAAAAAAAAAAAAAAAAAAAGAGGCAGAGAGGGGAGAGTGGATCCAAGACAGATTAAGGCCTTGGAAGGAATAGAGTCCTTTAAACACTTGCTGTCAAGAGACCATATTGTGATAAAGTGTTTTGCTCATTAAGAGCAGGATGTAGCAGCTGGATGAAGAAACCGCAAACTCATGATAAGTCATGTAATCTGCACAGCAACATACCCACAACCAATCGCAGAAAGACACTATGACCGCCCGGCCATGAATCGCCTTTTTGGGAAAC
>PPHD01006506.1:0-24437 GCA_002909625.1 Bambusicola thoracicus
GTTGTGCACCAGAGGGCGGTGGGCATGGAACGGGGTGCCCAGGGCAGTGGGCACGGCCCCGAGTGCTGGAGTTCAGGGAGTGTTTGGAGGCACTCTCAGGCACTGGGTTTGAATTTTGGGTGGTCCTGTGTGGAGCCGGGAGCTGGACTCAGTGATCCTTGTGGGTGCTTTCCAACTTGGGATGTTCTGTGATTCACCGAATGGTAGTTTTTATGAAGTGTCGTCTACTGGAAGGACCTAGTACGAGCAGTGTGGTTATAAACCACAGGAAAGCCTGAGCTATAACACAGATATCCATGAAACATGAAAATTCAGCTCAGGGTCTCTCCTAGCGGGAAGTTCATCTCCTGGATGTGTGGCCTGCCTTCCTGGCTCCAGCCCATGTGCACTGGCTGGTCAGAGCACAGAGCAACTTCACACAAATACAAGCATTTCTAAGGCCAGCAGTGCTGTGGAGCACAGAAAATGCTTTGCAGGACACATATAGTGGAATGTACCCTCGGGTTACTGGCATCTTAAGATCTGGGAAGAGTTGTGGTTGGAAAGAGGTGGGAGCTGTGCAAAAAGCAAGTCTAGAAATCTTGGGAAGACCTCAAGCTATGGCTACCGAGTCACAGTTAGGGAGAAGTGAAGTGTGTTTAACAAGTTCCCAAGCATTTCCCGAGCCTCCATTTCTGCGTGGCTGTGTCCTACAGGACGTACCCCACCACTAGGGGTCAGGTGAGAGAGCTGCCTGTGGAAGAGAACTCCTCATAGTGCAGTTTCTTGTTAAGATTTGGCCAATAACACAAAGCATGACCCAGTGAGGCAAAAGCTCTGTACTGCAGTGAGGAGAGGGTGAGGTGATATTGGCTGGAGCCAGCCTATACGGTATGAATGATTTGTTTCTGGGGTGGGACAGTCTTGGCATCACGTTCAAAGGTCAGAAGAGGTGACAGATGTTCCCAAGTAACTTTTTCAAAGAGGAGCCGAACTTGTGAAAAGGAATAAATGAGACATATAAAGCAGAGCGGGTGATGCTGAATCTGTTTGATCCTATGCCAGCAGCAATCTGAAATAAAATTGTTAAAATTCATCAGTGGGACAGGGCAGTGTGAGATTTATTACTACATCCCCAAAATACCGAATTTTATGCTTCTAATTTTACAACAATAAAACTGCCCAACTCTTCTATGAAAATATCTCACCAAATATTTGCAAGCGCAGTCATGTTAATTTCCATATTATAACCTGAATTCAGGGATGTGGTAGAGTGGGACTGTTGTTTGTGGGGCCATTTAAAGAGCTGTCTTTTGAACCTCAGAAGAGGTGGCAGTAATTTTGGTAACATGCCGTTCAATGGTTCTTTTCTGTGTCAGTGCTTAACACTGAAATGTACAAACAGGCAACCTTCTCCAACAGGCTCTTGTTCCAAGGGTACCTCTTCTAAGCATCCTCAAACTGCCCGGGGACATCTTTGTTTCTCTTTGATTCAAAGGCTCTTCTGTTGTGCAGCTTCTGAATCACAGTCAGATGCTGGTTATTTATTTCTTATTCTATTTATTTTGGTTAGATACAAAATACAAAATGTGTCTGCCCAGAACCGGGCCCTCCCCGATAGCGTGGTAGGAGCTAAGGCCACTGCTGAGTACCCAGCACTTGTTGTGTCTGCTGTGGGAGGGCAGGGGCTGAGCGCTAGGACTGCGTGCTGAGTTTTGTTCAAACACTGCAGAAAGTCTGAACTCGGCCTGCAGCTGAGCCATGCAGCAACCAAAAACCTTCAACAGACCTAACTTTTTTGGTTCATTTTTTGTGGAAAACAAGAGTGTTAAGAATGGAAGTGAGCAGTGAAGGCTGTGAGTTCCTTCCCTCCATAAGATAATAAAAGGTAAGAAAAACGCTGGCATTATCATCAGAGCACAAGCAACAACCTTGCAGGAGATTATGGGTAGAGTAAAAGCAGCCTGGTTTGTGTTTGCTGTTTTTGGAACAAGTAGATGAACAGATGAACACAGGCATTGGGGTTTTGCTGCAGGAAGACCAGAACTGGGAAGGCACGGACTTCAGGTGAGGCAGGCAGGATACTGAGATGATCTCCTGTGTGATGGGAAGGATGTAAACAGGTTTTCTGGAAGATTTACATTCAGGATGTTCTGACACCTATGTAGAGGGTGACACCCGAACTAGCCATTCATCCTGATTCAAAGGTGACCTGGTCAGGTTTTAATACCCAGATTTGGCTGCACTCCTGGAATATGTCTAAGCCCATGCTGTTCAGCAAATCTCTGAATTTTCTGTTTAAAAACAGAAAACACGTGCCTAAATTGCCTGGCTGCTATGGAGGAGGGATGCCTACCAAACAACAAGAGCAAAGCAACCGGTGCAATGCTGACAGCAAGGGTCTCCACAGAATAGGAGACTCTGACACAAAACGTTAATTTTCTAACATTGGGTCTGGATGTTCACTGCTGTGAAGACTTCAGTGTCAGTCTGTGCCGGCCTCCTGAAAAGGTTAAAATTCGCCATTCTGCCATTCTAGCCAAGGCTATTATGCTTTCTATTTTATTAGCACAAAAAGTACCTTTAAAATTGAAGAGATAATTCTTTATCTCTGCAAGTTTCATTTAGAGTCACGGTTCAATATTTCCTTGAGAAATTTGCATACTTGGAAGCATCTCCTACATGACAATCCCCGCAAATGAAATGCATTGTTGATTTAGTTTATTATCCCAGAAGATCATATCATGGTTAAGGTTTGTATGTGGTACATCAGGAGAAAAATATGGAAGGGCTGAATCGGAGTAGATTTTAATTCTGCCAGGTATATTGCTGAAGTTAATGAAAGTCAGTTAGACATACATTTGGCTGCTGTTGCTAACTGAATAATCCAAGTAATAACAGAGGCATCTATTTAACTCCTGATGAACGTGAGTAATTTCCATTATCTTAAAATGTGTAGGAGTTATGAATTATAGGTGCAGAGATTGCCCAACACTTTTTCGTTATTATATCTTGTTGTCAGTTGCTTATACATTTGCCGAAGTATAATGCATCAAACTAAAATTTCCTATGCTGGGTATCAGCCTCCAGCTGATTTCTTTTGTTTTGTTTTGTTTTTGTTTTGAAAGTTCTATCTAGAATAGCTCATCTGTATCCAAGAGCAAGGTTAGGAGAAAGTATGTTATTTTGTCTATGTTAAGCCAAAGTCTTTCAAGCATTTCTTTGAGGAGATGTTTTACCTCCATACACGGAAGCAAAGAGCAAAAGTTTGGCAGAAGGAGCCAACCAAGCAAGAGAAATTTGCTTTTCAACACATTTAGGAAATTATTCCCCAGTCTGGACCACGTGTAAGCATCACTGTCTTTGCAGTTTGCACATGCTTGGTAGAGACTTGTTGAATTCAGACATCTAAAAATCCCATCTCTGCTGGCCACATTCCGGCTGAGAACCGCAGAAATGTGTCTGTGGTTGGTCTCCAAATAAAAGAGCTTGCTGTAGACTTCCTCCCAGCCCAGGAGAGACAAGGTCTGCTGTGTGTGCCTGTGTAGCAATGGGGATGAGAAGGAACCGGCTTTAGTCACGGATGAAGACAGAGAGGGATGGTGGTTATGAGAGATAAACTGGGAGGGGAAGGGAGCAGCGTAGTGGAAACAGGAGATGGAGAGCAGAGGAAGGTGTTAGCACAAGAGGGTGCCTGCACCAAGGGGCTGGGCTGAAATAGAATGGCACCAGGCGGAGGAGGCAGAGCATGTGGGTGATGCCCAGAGTCTCCAGGAACACCCAGGAGAAGAGGGGGATGGAGATAACCCTACCAAAGACCAGGTAGAAGCTGCCTGTCATGAGGCAGCTGAGTTCTCTTCCAGACCTGAAAATGACACCGCTGACTGTAAAGATCCATATTCCTCTACTGTCTGCAAATAGCTGCAGGAAGATGTCTCAGCACTCTGCATGGGCTACTCGACATAAATAATGGTCTGTGCTGCAAGAGGTGATGCTGCCAGGAAGATCCATGCAGCTTTCTGATGCAGAAGTTGAAAGCTATGGAGGCAATGACAAAGAAAACTGTAATTACAGATGGTATCAGAAGGCATTAGCTGCAAGGACAACCTTAATTCAGGTGTTTCTCAATTCTAAGTACTTTGCTTTGTAGTTCTTATAGCAAAGGTTTTCTTAATGTTTCCCTTAAAATGCATCATGTGACATGTCACACTTGGCATTGCAGATTTCTACTGTCTGTCCCTGGAAATCCTTACCTAGATGAGTAAAGGTCATTGGCATTAACTAACACCACTTCTTACCTCCTAACTTTCGTGAGTAAACACATACTGCATGACCTTCCCATATCATACACTTAGCATGTTAAGATTAGTCCAGATTTGTATGTAATTGAGGAAAGAATCTTAATATAGTTTCTGCTACCTGCTTTACAGTTCACATATAAATGAATATGTGTGTATGTATGTACAGCATAAACGTATTCCAGTTGGAAGCAGGCATCTGTGTCAAGCTTCATCACAGCTGTTTGTTGTTTTGAGGTTTCTTTTTGCATTTCTGTTTCTCTGTCTGTTGCAGTTGTTTTTACCTTCTCCTGATGGAACAGGATCGAGAGCCAAAAAAACAAAATAAAGATGTGTCCAGGTCGCGCTTGTTTCAGCATAATTATTCCAATCTCAGGATATACATCCTGTGAGCATCAAAACAAATTAGTCTGCAGTACAAGGAGAGTCTGACTGCTTCTAAGAGAAAATGCAGCTGGACTTTTTATGTTAGTGAAAAGGCTTCTTTTTCATGTTTCAGGTTTTTCTTTTTTGTGTGCGTGCACATTACTGGAAAACCATCAAATATCTAGAAGAGATTGCTTAATAGGGATGAAGTGAAATAATCACAAGTGTCCTTCAGTGCTCATAGGGCAGTCAGGCACCCAGGTGAGGAGAAGAGCCACCTCCTACAACCATCAGACCATGGTGTGAGGGCTTCCTCTGACCGGCTTCCATGGGAGGCTGGAGCACTCCTCAGTTGGGGTTTCAGAAATCAAAGGATAGTACACAGACATTCTCGATAATGACCGGCTTCCTAATGATAGTAAAATGGGAATTATGCAGTTCTGCAAGCAAAGGACAAATTCTGAATGAGAGAAAATGAGTTCAAAGCATGTGATTAAATAGTGGTAGGCTTAAGGTCTTAATTCTCCTCTCACAGTATGCAAAGCAGGAGTAATTCATTTGCAGTCAGTGGAGCTACGGAGATGTAAAATGGCATCAGAAGAGAATCAGGCCATTGTTCTCTGCAAAATTCACTGATAAGACATTAATTACTAAAGAGAAAATGCCATCAAAAGGATTTTAAATGCTTTGCAGAACTCAGGAGACAAACTCATTAAATGCTATGTCGTACAGGGAATTAGTTCCAAATTTGTGAATGCAGAGAAGGCAAATGCTGCGCTATAGATAAATGAATGATCACTTTGAAAGCCTGAGTCAGAAGGCTTACTTTCTGTAGGGGAGGGAGCCAACCCCACACATTACATCCAGAGATGTGAAACGATTCCAGATGAAATAAATCACCCTGAACCTTGGTCCATCTTACGTGCTGAATCCTGGCCAGGCGCAGTTGTTTAAGGTTTGTGAAAGTTCACTGGACTCTGCTTCCTGCCCAGCCTGTCTCCCTTTCCTCCCCTCCATTCCCAACTCTTGTCTTAGGTCAAATCAGGCTTGCAAGCAGAACAGTTAAACACCAATGTGACAGCATCATGTGCGGTCTTTCCTATCTGAAAACACCATTGAAGTGCTGGAAATCTCACAAGACAGAGCAGTAGAAGAGTTGTAAGCAAGGAGTATAAACACAATCTTGTCGCAGGACACAGCACCATGTGACCTGGGCATCACATGTCCTGCGTCCTGTTAGGGACACTGCGTGCTGAGTAGTGTCCAGCCCAGTGCCATGGAGGCCTTGAAGAACGTCTCCCTTTCTTTCTCTTATGACAAGACACCTGGGGATCATGGGACTGAGGCCCATGTCAGGCTGTATGATGTGGCATGGGAAGGAGGGCAAGGTGATATGTTTCTCATATGAGCTGAGATTAAGCAGTGTTGTATATCCCCTTCCCTTGACTAGGAGAATACATTTCTAACACATGGCTTGTGTGCAATGCTGTCCTGTGATCTGGTGGGAGACTGCATTCCTGTCCCAGGATCTGTGTGAAGGGGAATGTCCTCTTGAGTGTCCCGTACATCCTGGCTTTTTCCTGTCACTCTTGTTTGAGTAGCTGGTTTTGACAGTGACAAACCCAGCCACTCAAAGTGGGAGAAGGTTCAGGCGACGTCCTTGGCATCACTGTGTTCTGATCACGCTTTGGAACTGGTGGGAGGAGCTCAAATGGATTATTCACAGTCACTAAAGATACCAGAGGCCATCCTCTGTGGAATGATGGGAATGGTTCCCTGCCTTGCAGGAGGACACATCTACCAGGACAGTAATGAGCAAGGCTGCAGGACTTGCACTGTCATCCCCATCCACCTGGTACACCTACACTTCATAGCCCTAAGTGCTGCAAAGATTAAAGGTACACAGCCATGGTCAAAGTGGTCATGATGACACAGCACCACTCCTCGAAACAAGGACAGCTCATCCGTTGGCCAAAGAGTGCCCTGATTATGTCTCTCAATGGTTGGTGCTGTGGCCTTGCAGATATCACATCTGCCTTGAGTGGCACAGTAAGGCTGTTGCCTTTCCCTTGCACACTGGCACATCTCAGAATTCTCCTGCTCCATGTAGTCTCTGCTCTTTCACATTTTTAATTCACTTAGTTGAAGAGCTGTGGTTGTCAATCCCGTGGTATAATTCTGGGCAATAATATAGATAATACACCCAGATAGATTTTTTGTATCTACCCTTTTCCAGTCAAGGAGATCAAGTGAATGTGGCCACAGATGCTTGTGGACAGTCAATGGAGGTGCAAAGTCTTAGATACAAAGTGAGGAATGACCCACAGTTGTCCAGCCACACGATTAGAGGAAGGTAGAAGTTTTGGTTGTTTCGTTGCAGTAGTGGAGTTAACTGTTAGGACTGGTTAAGACTGTGGGTGGCAGGAAAGAGTGTACCATCATCAGAGAGCTGCAGGACATGAGGTCTTCAGTGAGGAAGGCTGCTGGATACCTGGGGTGCATGGCCTGGACTGTGCTGGGTGTGCTCTCCAGAGGGAGCATGAACACACAGTTATGGTCTAGAGAATAATCCAGAGGCGTGAGTCAACCGAAAGTTTTGACAGGATCAGAAGTTAGACGATATACCAAAAGTTAGAAAGGCTTAGAAGCAGCAGCAATGGTTTTATATCATCAACCCTGCTAACTCTCTTCTACAGGGCTGGCTGGGAGAGTGCCCCTCTCCAGCAGCAGGTCGCAGATGCAGGGAGCTCTAGCAGAGGAAGCATCCTTTTTGAGTAGAGTACCTTCAGTACAAATCTCCATGGGTTCTCTTAATATTATAATATTCATACTAAATTGGGGAAGATCTCAGAGATATGTTTTTACTGCATTTGCAAAGGCATCTTTTCAAAGCAGGCCAAATAGTGGATTAACAATATGAAATAAAAAAAAAAAAGAATTAACAGCCAACATCAAAGTCATATCTGCACTTCTGCAGTGTCCGATCACTGGGCATCAGCTTGCTGGAACTGTGTCCGTTCCAGTGTTTTGTTAAAATACTGCATTGGGAACAGTAATTAAACAGATTCTGATGATGGTTTTTAACACATGCCAGCTGGCTCCCAGCCAGCGTCAAAGCAGAAACATTGTGCAAACTCATGGTCAATGATGACTTTGATCTTTGAAGGGCTTTGTAGCGGCGGAAGGAAATGGGAGGATAGGAGGGAGGGAGAAGGGTGCGAGCAGTGGGGAGAAAAAAGAGTAACATGCACTGCAGTGGGGATCATCTCCTGCACTTTGGCCAAGGTGGTGGGTGCTTTCTTCCTTCCCCTCTTTTTTAATGTGGGGCAGTAAGCGCAGTCATAAACATTATTAGAAAGGCCCTGTTTTTAAGTGATAACCCATATGAGCAACAGAACTCCCTTGAGCATTTCCATGTGTGTGCTGCTGGGATTGCTCTGGGAGTGACTGCCCATGCATGCTTGCAAGATCCGGCCTTGCCAGCCTCTTAATGTGCAATGGACCCTGGACAGCGTTGGTGCCTGTCAGGGCAGAACCCGGGACAAAGGAAATGGAGGCAGTCTTCTGTGGCCAAGAAAACTGTGAACACCCTGCTATACAATTATCTGCTCAGGCACTGCTTGAAAAGCTACAACAGCTCTTAAAGCACAAGGGAAATTGTTGCTTCTGTCCCACCGAGTTCTCTCCCTGGCTGTCCCATGAACAGATGCAGAGGGTTTAGGTAGGTGACGTTGCTGACTTCCAGGTGCAGAGCTGTCTGTGCCTTGGTCAGCAATGAGCCCATATTCGTTTGCTGTGCTGGAGGGCTCTGCCTGCTGGTGCTGGATGATACGGCCCTCACTTCAGAAATCTCAGCTGGTTTTGCTCATAAATATTCTTCATAAATTCCTTACAGAGGTACAGTTATTTTGACAGTACAAGCTGCAATGCTTCCGTAGTAGCACAGGAAAGCTGGAAAACCACACAAATGTCTTCATGTTGAAAAAGAAAATCTTTATTTCCCTTCCAAATCCTTCACCAATGTGATAGGATAGCATTTACAATGTTTCCTTCTTTCTTCTTTTCTGTAATGAACGTTTTGAAGTCGTTAACTTCCAGCTCTTGAAGGACACTTGTAGCAGCCCAGGGGTTTTGGCGTGACTCCTAAGCATTTCAGAGGAGAACAAAGTCCTTAATGAGTTCTCCTGCACTTTTGCGTGCACAAAAGATGCTGTCAGTGAGAATAACCTTTATTTTAGTTTGAGGGCGCCAGTAGAAAATGGAGTTAAATATGTAACCTTGCATCAGCTGAGTTCTATAGATGTTCATAATCTATCTGTGCGCACCTCACCTGCTGTAATTGCAAGGTAAGGCAGTTCAGCATGAATCTGGTGGGAGATTTTTAAAGCTAAATCATCTACCACACAGCTGTATGGTAGTAGTTCAATTTTGCATCTGAGCCTCAAGAAAACAGTACAGTGGAAAAGATAAGAGTGCCATTTACAGGACAGAGCTTCACCCCACTGCGAAGAGGAGACCTTGGAGTGTGAGTACAGGCAGTCTGCGGATCGGCCTTGCCTTTTGTACCAATCTGATCCTCCGTGTGGACACATTTAATTGATTTACAACTGACTAATAGCAAGTAAATTGGTGTAAATCAGTTCTAAAACAGCGTATGTCCGCATAGTTAGCTCTCCTCTTTATTAAAATCCCGTTAATTAATGCAATTTTCGTGTTTATACAGATCAGGTTCCTCTGATACCGCACCTTGAGCTCTGACAGCAGAAATGGCTGTGGCACCAAATCTCCCAGCAGTGCTCTGAAGTACACACGCTGTGCACAGAAAAAGATCTTGGCAACTACATCCACCACGGGCTTATAGTAAGATATGCACTCCTCTAATGTGCCTCACATAGTGTGAGCATCCGTTGTACTGAGTGTGTTTGGGTACTAAGGGACGGTATCAGGAGCTCAGAGGTTCTGTAGAAACATAGATAGGTGGTTTCTACCATAACACAGGAGATGGTAACAAATCCTGCAGTAGGTACCTGCTCTGACTGCAGTAACACTGCTGCCAGCATCAATACTATTGCACACAATCTTTTGGGAATGAGCCTCCCCCTTAAAAATTAAGAGACCACATCCCATGCCTGCTGAAGTTCACAGTGATGTGATCTCATTCCAGCATGCAGTGAAGTCTCTCATAGAGCAGCCAGCCCTGGGAGAATGGAGGCCAGACCGGTATCTGAGCAGTACTGGCACAGCTGTGCTCCTGAAGGCAGCCACACCAAAACACCACCTCATGAGTGCATGCAGGGCTCGCACTGGGCTGAGGAATGGCACCACATGTGTGGCTAGGCAAGGCCTGATGAGAGCAGCATCTCATTTCAAGCTTTCCGTTCTGAGTCATCTATTATTTTCCAGAAGATTCCTACATGGTGTGATCCAACTAGGGTCACTGTTTTCATTGAAAAGATGGGTTGCTGCCATCCTTGTTCTGCCGGAGCACTGCTCTGGCCATGTGAAAAGCGAAGGGGAGTTCCGAGATGTTTAGTCACAGCTTCATTGCTCTCTTCAGTTGAGTTTGATGGCTCCCAAAAAGCAACTCCTCCCTTAACGAGTCCCAGGGGATCCAGTTGTGTACTTTTTCAAGATCTGTGATGCACATATGTATCTCTCTGGCATTCTCCCAAATCTTTTCAAAGATAAAACGTGTGATGAACATCTGGTTCGCGCTATTACAATCTTTATTAAACACTAATTTCTTCTCCAGAATAGCACCATCTGCCACAGCTCCAGTCCTTGTTTTCTAACATGGCTTTTCCTTTGGAAGTACACAATGAAATAAATCTTTAACTGTTTTAGTCCCCAGAACTTCTTGAGATGAAGAGTACAGTGACAGTAGCAGGCTGCAGGAGTTTATTTGCTTCAAAATCCTACATTATTATTTAACATGGTAAGAATCCTTATTATCAAGGATACCAGTTCCGCTTCACATTCAGAAGAGTTCACTCGAGCACTTTGATAAATGCATTGCTGAGGGCTTTGATCCTTTTTCAGCAGCTTAAAGTGCTGTGTCTTCAAGCCCTGATAGTCACGGCGTGGATTTTGCAGAATATCCTTCACTTCTCATAAAAATTTTTGGAAAAGAGAGCTTGTTATAGATGTATAAAAAGACAGTTTCATTTTCAATGGTTAATTCCACGTCTTTACGGTCCCCATTCTTTAGCCCAGAAGTACTCAAAGGCCTGAAGAGATGGCACCTCCGAGATTCCTGCTCAGTTCTTCACAGGGAACGCAGTCTCCAGCATTCCTTGTGAGCAGGGCACAGTCCCAAGTCACCCATTTCTCTCCCGTGATATTTGGAGATTCACCTCTCTCTTTTCAGGAGCTCGAGAGTATAAAAGGATTATGGTCTCCTAGACTCTCAGGTCCATGGCTAAAGCAAATCTAAATAAACTTTATTAAGAGACTGAATTCAATTTGCTGTCTCATTGTTCCAGCAGCACATCAATAAGAAGCTCTATGGGCATTGTCATGTGGTCAAGAATCTGACTTGCAGTACAGTGACCACTTTGGGCCAGGCAAGTGCTGAGGGATGTCCATTTCCACGGAGATTAGTATGGGTCCTTCTTGCCTAAAGAGACCCCAAAATCCTGAATTTCTACCTGTCATTGGCAGAAGGATGGATGAACTCCAGGATCCCCGTTAATTATGTCGGTGCTGGAACACTGGCACAGGCTGCCCAGAGGCTTTGAGATCTCCTCTTTGGAGACCTTCAGAAGCTGCCTGGCCATGGGCCTGGGCCCCCTGATCTGCGTGTCCCTACTTAAATTGGGGTAGGTATATGTGGCTCTAGAGGTCCCTGCCAACTTCAGCCATCCTGGGAATCTATGATCCTGTGAGCACCACACGATGATGCTTTATTCCTCCACAGCAAAATCTGAGAGCAGCCCCACACACCTCCATCTCTCTGTGATGGTGTAGTGACACGTCACATGAGACACCTGGGCCATTTTGGAGCCATAGTCCAGCACAATACAGAACCAGAAGCAGAAGCTCAGGTCCAGCCCTTCTGGGATGCCCTCACTGCCTTCCTACCACCCACAACAGTTTACTTGGGTTTATGGTCACAACACCATCAAAAAGGATGTACTGAATAATGACAATGTACTAGATAAGGTGTATGCCTTTTTAATGGAAATTTAAGATTAATCCAGAATGTGCTGCTGACAACATAGGAGTTCTTAAAAAAAAAATACCCTTGGGACCTAGAAATAGTTTAGAGGATTTCCAGCAGAGTTACAGCCTAGTAGGTAGAGGTTCCCATCTGTATGAGCTTCACAGTAATTCTCCTGAAAGTGAGGGACAAACAGGTAGGAACTGAGACTAATGAAAGTGGTGAACATTGCTGGGGGCCAGAAATGGCCAGAAAACCTAGAGGTTTTCCTCAAGGTGTTTCCACCAGGAGATGGGAAGGGTTCAGCATCCTATGGACGTGGGCACCAGCAAGGAAAGTTCAGAGGAGTGGCCAGGCAGTCCCTGGCCACAGCTATCCCAGGGGAGGATGGCTACTTCTGTATGGATTTTAGTGGTGCTCCTGCTCAGGGAAACTGCTCCTGCCCTCTCTGTTACTGACACTGGGCCCTGAGTGCCTTCTGGAAGGCATCAGGTTGGATGTTAGGAAAAATTTCTTCTCAGAAGGAGTGGTGAGATGTTGGAAGTGGCTGCCCAGGGAGGTGATGGATCCACTGTCCCTGAAGGTGTTCAAGAGTCATGGAGATGTGGCCCAGAGGGACGTGGGCATGGTGGGGATGGGTTCATGGTTGGACTAGATGATCTTAGTGGTCTTTTCCAACCTTAATGATTCTATGGTTTTATGAATCCCCACTCCCCTCCTGTCAGACTAGGAGGATGACATACAGCCATCACAGGGCAGCTCAGAGGAAGAGAGGTCAGAGACAAAGGCCGCCTCTGTGCCGCCCTCTGGGTCAAAGATCAATCCCACAGCATTCCTGAAAAGAGAGGAGTGAATGTGTAACCCGGACAACGTTGCCAAATTCCTTCTGACCGTTCTATGAGCTGCAATGCACATCAAAATCCATCATGGCTGCTGCGCCCAACTACCTATGTGAGACGGTTGCATGCTGAAGAATTTATGCTGCAGTTTTACATACCCCAAGCATAAAAAACATATTGCAAAGCCAAACTTCCTGGTGGGGCTTACTCCACAGCAGTTTTGATTTCAGATGGATTCTGCATTCAGACGGGGCAGGACAGAGGGTGCACTCAAGACACGGGACGGTGCATTCAGTCACTCCAAACTTTCAAGGAGAACCTTTTTCCCGAGCGGATTGCTCACTGCCAGGCACATGCACAACGTGACGAATCCTTGAAGTGACAAACTGCAAACGCGCTCACTGAGCCATTGGCGTGAGCTGCTTCCACGCACTGAGCTCAGAGAGGATGGCACTCACTGCCCTGCACCTTCTGAAAGGGCACTGCAGTTCCATCCCCTTGCCCAAGGACAGTCTACGACTGCACAGCACGCTGCCATCCTGCACTGAAACCCTTTCGCTCCGCCCAGTGCGCCGCATGGGAACATCTGGCTATTTGCAGAAGCTGCTCTTGTAGCGCTCGGCGCCCGAGTATCTCTTCCCTACAACCTGTTTTCATTTTACCAAAAAGAAACCCAATTTCCTGATTTTTTTAAACAGTCTTCGTAATGTAATCAAATTGCAACGATTACTGGGCAGCAATTTCAAAAAGCCCTGAAAGTGCCGCTCCGATGTTGCAGTGAATTGTTGTTACGCGGAGGAAATTTTGTAAACACTTTAAATAAAATGCTTTTAATTCAATCAGAAAAGTAAACAGTGTTTGTTCTTTTTTGCTGTTCACCGTGTTTGAGCCACAAGCATTTTTCCAAGTGAGTGGCTATGGGGGTTTGTAACGCAACTCAAAGCAAACACTGAGAATATAAAATCGCATTTGTTCAAACAGGATTAGAGAGTTGATTCTAGCAGAGCTTCCAAGGATTTCAAAGAGAAAATAGCTTTTTTTTTCTTTTTTTCTTTTTTTTTTTCAGTTAGGAAGATGGAAAATATGTGCTGCCTGGTCAGTGCTGTTGCTTTGTAAGGTCTCAGAGGTGCCGCGCAGCCCATGCTCAGGCTGTGCAGCAGCTCAGAGGTGCCATTCATTTTTTACAATCTCTCCTCTCTCCGCAGCTCTCTCCAGTTCTGTCTTTGCTCAGCAGTCGCTTTTGCTGTTTTGTTAACATGGACTGGAAGCCCACAAAGAACTAAAGCCTATTTCTGGCATGGAATCCCAGAATCAGAGAATATCCCAAGTTGGAGGGGACCTCTAAGGATCGTTGAGTCCAACTGATGGATGACATATGATACTGATGGAAAACGTAATTACTCCATGCTTCTTCATGTATGCTTCTTGCAGGATGAGTATAAGATGGAGATAAGAAAGGGGGAGGTTTTGCTGTTACAGGACCACAGACCTCACTAGGGCGATAACACTGCCTTGCACAGATGCACCTCTGAACCCTCCCTGCATACCTCCATCCCTCTCTGTGCCTCCTGCAAAGGTCACAGGCACTTTTTGCCAACATTTGCCAGCAAACTTCCAGCCCAGTGCTGGAAACATCCCAAAGCACAGAGCAAGCAGCATCTGTCTCTGCTTTCAGCTGTGTTGAAACCCGTGTTCGTTGACTACCTCACAGCCCGGTTCCCTGGGACAGGTGCTCTCACGTGGACAGGAAGAGATCAGAGCACCACAGGAAAGGACCACAATCATTGCACAATCTGAGAGACTTAACAACGCAGAGGGAGCGCAGAAGTCTCCTCCAGATGCATCTCCAAGATGCCACAGCCTGGTCCTTCTCCCATAACGATGGCTGTTGCATGGGGTTGTGAATACTCTGTCCCAGTTTGTGGTTAGCAAATCAATTCACGAGCCTGCACCAATTTCTTAAAACGCATTTGTTATTCATAAGTAGGCACTGACTTGTTTGGACAGATGGTTTTCAGATTACCGGTTGTGCTCCAACTGTTTTGTTTCAGCTACTCACTGCTCATTACGTGTTCTGTGTGATTGGCAATTTAAGTGACACGGTGTCATTCCTGATCCCAGATTAGATGGCTGAAGTATTTTAAAGAGAAGAGGAGAGAATGGCGTGCAGAAAACAATGCATTTCTGCTGTGAAGACACATTTGCTCTACAGTTCATCAAACTTCCATCGGATTTTTGTAGGCATCAACAGTTGTCCAACTGCTGTCAAAATGTCAGTAATATCATTCTGCTGTTTATAGTGGATGGAACACAGGGTGTTAAAAATATCAAGACTGTAGGTTTCTTTCACATTTATCCAGCCTTCTATGTGTGTGCATGTTTGCACAGGTAAGTGGGTGGGTGCACAAGTATAGAGGAAAATATAACTCTTGTGCAAATACTGCATACACCGACAGTTCCTGTGCTTTTGCTGTGAAAATATATCACTTTGCAAGTCCTCTGCAAAGCTTAAAGAAATGGTTAGTGCTACTTGCTAGGATGCAAGAGCTCTGGATGCTCCATTGGTACCCTTGGTACCTCTGTTTATAGCTCATAATCCCAGCCATAACAATTCAGAGAACTAACTTTTTATTTGTCATTGATTTCCTGGAAGTCAGTGTTCAAAATCAAATAACATTTAGGCACTGTGATGGTACCTAATTACTTATTTCTGCTATAATTCAAGACGATGCAGTGCTCCAGAGAGCTTGGATAATAGGAGTGAAAATTTATGTTCTCATTTAAGGTTATTACCATCAACTGAAGCCCTGAAAGGAAAATAAAAGCATCCGTCCACGTGTGTGTTTCTCAAAACAGGGGGATGTCAATGCGAGGTGCTTTAGCTGAGGGCAGCAACCCCTACCCTGTAATGTTGGCAGTGCCCCTCTGGGACTCCTTCCATTTCTTTGGTCATCTAAGGATCGCATTCATTGGACCGATTGATAAAGAATTTATTTGAAGTAGGGAAATTGTATGCATCCCCTGAAAAATCCAGATACTGAAGAGTAATCACATATTTTTGTCGCATGAGTGGGAGGATTTCCCCATACAACTTGCAAGATTATGTTGCAGAAAAGCTACATATAAGGATTATATTAAGCAACAGTCATATTTTTAGTAACATTTTGAGCAATTTAGCAGCTGGAAGCAATGGGAGAGAATGACTCCCACATGATTCACACAGTAGGATTTGCTTTGTAGGCCACAGTTTGGGATGCTCTCCCTTACCAGCAGCTATTTCTACAGTGCGCTCCAGTGTGACCCTGTGAATCATTTAGCAACAGTGCGGAGGACTTTCTCGTCAGCACATAATGTTATCCCTACTTCCTCAGACACCCAGTTGTAACAGCAAAGCTTTCACCATGGGATCCCAAGACTGTTGTGTCATAGAAAATACCCTTGTCCATAAATCTAATGGTGAGGAATTCCTCCACGAGGCGATTCTTCTTCTGGCTGTGCTGTATTCCCATGACACTGGGAGACAAGACAGTGACCATGGCTCCAAACAGTGATGATCATAGAATCACAGAATCATAGAATAGCTTGGTTTGGAGCGTACCTTAAAGATCACCCAGTATCAACCCCCTGCTGTGAGCTGGTTGCCACCCACCAGTTCAGGCTGCCCAGGGCCCCATCCAACCTGGCCTTGAATGCCTCCAGGAATGGGGCACCCACAGGTCTCTGGGCAACCTGATGGAGTGAGATAAACTGGAGCAATCCCCCTTATCACAGTGCTCCAATCCCTCTTGCTTGGCTCTTTTTATTTAAGTAAGAGCAATCTCAACTAAAGAACCAACACTGGAGCATTTTGGAGACGGATTTCAAACCTTTGTGACCATCTGATAAAGGAATTCATCTACAAAATACTGATGCAGTTGTCTTCTTACTGCATTTGCTGAAACGCAGAAGGCTTGGATATTTGTGGAATTCATTCTCGTCTCACCCAAACCTTGAGTTGTCCATCCTGGTGGAGGGGGAACCCTCTGCGGTGGACACACACTTTGCATGCAGATGCCACCAGTCGTGGCAGAGTTGCTGTCACATGATAACCAGCATGACGACCAATGAGGAAGACTGGAGGAGATGCGGCTTCTGGGCTTGAGCAGTTATTGTAGCCGCTTGTGCACAAGATCCAGCCTTCTGCCATGACATGACAAATGATGACCTGAGGTCATTTATTTCTTCATGTGCAAATATTTTACTCCTTGCATTCCGCTATTGCTTGTGTGCTTTCTAGATGAAAGCCCTGGTAGGGCAGGGATCGTACCATACTGAGAGCAAATAAAATAAATGAATGTCTCCTCTCCCGCCTCTGGATATTACAGCAAACACAGAGCACATTGCTGTGGCCTCCAGCCAACCCCTGCAATTCCCCAACACAATAGATCGCTTGTGGACAGCAGCAGCTAGTGAGGCACAGCGTGGAAGCTTTTAATTCCTGCTTTTTATCATTTTATCTCATCACCTTGACATCATCAAGGTAGTATTTTGGTGGTAAGTTTTGGAAACCAGTAAATAACATGGGGTGTTGCAGTGGTGTGAGTTAAGCTCTGACAACCGCAATGGGCTGAGATTTCGGTACTGCTGCAGATGGTGGATGGAGGAAGGAGGTGGGCACCAGGATGTTTGCATTGTTTTTTGTTTAAACTGCTGCAGGTTGCACAGTTCATTTGCAATTGAAATACCAAAGACAACACAGCCCCAGCAATACAGTCATTTTTGACTGTGGAGCTGAAAGACAGGGATATTGTAATTTCAGCGAGTGTTATTCACAGCCTCTTAGTTATCAAAAGAACCATGCTATTTAAAGGTAACTAATGGATGAAATATGAATAAAGATTAAACTACAAAGGCTAAAAGGGATTATTTAGAGCACTTCCATAATACGGAGTCCTGACATTAATATTTAGACACTCGTGAACACTTACATAACGGCAGCTTATTTTTAATGGTCTTCTATCTTGCTTTGTTAACGGGCTGACAAAATGTAATTTAGGACTATAAGCTATGAGCTCCACATGGAGAAGAAAAGCCTATAATTCACATCATGCTCTGGCTTTTAAGACTTAGGAGACAGTTGTGATTGTATGGCAGAATGCAGCTTGCAGGGCAATATCCATTTACATGCCATTTGAAACCTTCAGGCTAAGCGTAGCACTGCAGAGTGCATCATAAAAAACGGAAGAAAAGAAGCCAGTTTAGTTACAATTGGACTGACATGATGGCAAATTAATTCATAAGGTAAGAGGAAGAAAAGGATCTGCAGCTCCATCAGCGTGGCTGCATACCCACTGATGCTTGCGGGTTGCAGTCTTTGCTTTGCATCACTGATTCATCACTCCTGATTTTCCGTCATTCCCTCCGTATAAAGCTGAAGAAAGGGGGCGATGCGTGGGGTCGGTGTTTCCCAGGCAAATAGAAAAAAGCAAGAGGAGCCAACATAAAAAAAGCTGGTGCTGTGTGGGCTAGGAAATCAAGGTTGTTAGTTAACATTAACATGCAGCCTGAAGTTAATCATTATAAAGCCTGTTTTGAGAAAACCAGGGCTAGGGTTGACCCACATTACGGGTGGATGCCACCAGCAATTAGTCTGGGCTGTACCTTCCACATCTTTTGCCCACTGTCTTCCTCCTGATGTGTTGAGATGGGTGCAGGACCTCCTCCTCCTCCTCAGACCACTTCACAGGTGTGCTCAGGTGGGCAGTTTGCTTTATATTTGCCTCAGTAACAACTCCTCTGGTCAATATCTTCCCTCTCCCCTGTGGCTGGTTCCTAGGTGGTCATGGGCACAGTTTATGAGCCCTCCCTGTGATCTTTCAGGGCAGGACACCACCTAGCACTTCCTGGCCAACTGTGGGTGTCCAAGGCATAGCCAAGACCTGGCTTTAATAAGATCATTCTTAGCAAAACAGCCCTTTTCCAACCCTTATGGTCCTATGTCTAAACTCCAGACCCTGAGAGGGGAAAAAACTGCTGAGACAATCACTCTGCTTCAGAAGACTTCAGAGACAGCTGTGGCCACTGGTCTCACTGTGTCTGAGAACCTGATGTGATGTGACATTGCAGAACTGAGCTGATGATCAATCTCCCTGATGACAACAAGGAAACCTCTCAGGTTCAAGCTCTGATCAGGGACTGCAGAGGGCAGCAGCACTGCCAAGCACTTGGGCAGCTGCTCCCTGCCACTGGACCTGGAGGCTGATTTTCACCAGAAACGCAGATGGAAGAGACAAGAAACTCCTGAGCCCTCACTGTCATCTTGGGCAAATAGGGTGAATGACAAGTGGGGTTTTTTTTTGGATGTGATCATACTTTTCTTTGCTAACAGCAGTGCTGGTGGTTTCCTGGTTAGGGAAGGAAGGCTGGATGGTGACACCCTTACAGGAACCACACAGACACTTGTTGTCCTGTTGTGCAGCAGTCGGAGTTACCCCATTGGGCAGTACAAGTCAGACTCAATAGAAGCAGATCCATGCCCATCCTGTTGCTGTGAATAGTTTCCAAGCATCACCTTTATAACATGCCTATATTCATATATATGTACAGACATAAATGTATCCCTCCAGCTCAGGATAAACTATGCTAGAGTCACAAGTAGGTGGCTGTTAGCCCAAGCACTTTGGCACAGTTGGAAAAAGGATGTGACAAGACATGCTGGGGACTCCACTCCTTCTGTATGGGCTTTTAAGAAGGGAATTACCAGTGCTGCTTGTGACAACAAACCTGCCCATTAGAAGCTTGATGCTGCTGTTAGTGGAAAAAAGTAACATTTCTAATCTACTGATGTCACACAAAGCAACATGGGTTAGCTGGTGTAGCGGAGGGGGTCATCCTTTTAATACAATGATGTTCTGTGCTCACCAGATAAATTCAGCTGATGAATTCTCTAAGAAACACTGTGCAAAATGAAATATATATTCCAGCTCTGAACATTGTGTGTTAGGTGTGCTGTTCAATAATGTTCTGCTGCTGCTTTGAATTCTCATTACGTAGCATGCTCCTAGAGTTGAGAAGTAACCTCACTGTAAAGGCCTGCCTGCCCTTGCCCTGCTGCGGATGGGGGATTTGCTGTGCAAGCCTTATCCAAAGCCAGCAGATGCCAATGGAAACAGCCCTGCATGCTGGCAGATGAACTTTGGAGCTGCCAAAGTAGCTGAAATAGGTACCTTTCATCAGGGAAAAAAAAGTTGTTCTGCCCCAGCAGTGCATGCCAGCCAGCATCAGTCATTTAATTTCACTTTTGGTCTCAATATTCTTGATTCAAGAATAAAAATTCAATTAAATATCAAATGGCCAAAAAATAATTTGTAGATACTGTGCACAGCACAGTTTTCTGCTTATTTCTTGCACTAAACTGCTTACTTATTTCCTACAAAACCTGTAAACTGGAAATCCAGGCGTTTAAATTGAAGGTAGATCTTCCAACAAAGCAGGACAGCTGCCATATTCCACACAAAGCCATCTGTAGCAAGAAAAACACAACATAAAACCCAGAAATGTCCTCTTCACTGCTGCATTTTTAGCCTTTCTCCTTATTACGGACGGGGCACCCAAGGGTGGGGATTCTTCTAGGGTGCTACAACCCAACAGCTTTCAAGGATATTTGGTTTTGAACATTATATTTTTGCTGCCTCGGTTCTCAGAGGCCACAGGGCCTTGTGAGGAGCCAGGCATGACTCTTGTCCCCACTGGGGACTGCCAAACAGTCCAATCTCCCATCTGAAAGAGGCCTGGAGCCTGAGGCTCCTCCTCAGGCCTTGAGCCCAGCTGAGACATCCTCATTGCACAGGCTTGAAGCTTCACTATGTACTGATGGGAGGTGAATCTTCTGGGAACAAAAGCCTTGGGTTTGAGTCCAGAAACATACTCAGAGTCCAGCTCTTTATGCTGGTAGGCATTTTTACCTTGCACTTCAGCATAGATTTGTCTTGATGCTGTCTGGGTCATTTCCTTGGCAATACCTGCTGGCGGCAGGACTGAGGCTAGAGGCAAACTGATTCCTTGATGTCCTCACAAATGAATAAAAAAGTCATTTCAAACAAAGCTGAGAAAGGTTTTTCAGGCTCCTGTGAACAGCCACCATTTAATGCTAGGTGATTCTGGCTCCAGATATTTTTCCTGAAAATATCCCCAAAATAAACATGTAGAATCCCATAAAATCACTTAACTTGAGTAAGAGCAAATCCAATTTTCTCCTCGTAATAAATAATCTACTGAATAATGAACTCTTTAACTAGCTCTTGTCTTATTTCTAAAATAAGAGCTAACCCAAAGAAAAGAATGGGATGGCTTTTCCAACACACAAAGCACAGGAATGAGTTTCTCCCTCCTTCATATACACATGGAGCTCCCCCAGGAGAGTGCAATAGCAGGAGGAGGAGGACCTCTCTTATGGATTTGCATGCAACCCAATCTGGGACTGTTGCAGCCAGTCACAACATTGCCGTTCACTTCAGCATATGGAGGCGCTGACTTTCAGATGTGCGTTTTCCTTTAAAGTCCTCGCACACCAGTTAATTGTTTGTGTGTGTATGTTGTGTGCATGTGGACCAGATGCACAGAGTTGTGGACCCCAGAGAATTTCACTGCTTTCAAAGGATGTGATGTAAAATTCTGTACACTAAATTTATTTCTTCCCATGCAACTGTGTACAATCAGTTCTAATAGGAACTAGACACTTCCTGCACGTCTGTTTTTTAATGGAATCTGCTAAGTTTTATAAGGGCCATATTTAGCTGTACATCCTCTCCTCTGTTAACTGTATTATCCTTCTAAGGAAGCCATTAACTCTTCACTAAACGCTCTTCCTATAGCGGTTTTACAGTGCATGCATGCATGGTGAAACGTGGATCTCTGTGGGCTAAGCAGCTCCTCCAACTGAAAGAATCAGTGAGCACATATGTAATGGGGATAAATGAGGAGAACCTCTAAAAATGCATGACATGATCAGCAAGTAATTTCTGCTCGTCTGCCTTCCAGCAGCTCCTAATGCAAACTTTGTATGTTTAAACAACTTCCCTCTTTACAGCAGGTCCTGAGACTATTGCTCATGCCTCTCAGAAATGATATTTTCAGTTCCATTTTCATTCCAGCTTGAAGGAGAGAGGTGGTTTGCACATCTTGGCTACTTCCAGATTTGCAGCTGAAGACGCTTTCTTCATTGCATCATTCTGGACCGGCTCCCACATTTCATCTCACACTGTTCTGCTCTGCTTTCCCTGTACAAAGTGGAACCATCAGCTTTCAGCTGAAACAGTCTATTTTAAGATAAAGGAGAAATAAAATGAGGAAGATTGTAAGTGAAAACTCCATGGAGAAGTTTACAGCGCTTCCCTTTTATGAAAACAAACTAGAGGCTGCTTCTGGCAAATATGAAGGTTTTATTAATGGAAATGTGTGGTAAAGATCTTAATCCTTGAACCTGGCACTGCTCTGTTCTGTAAAGTCTGTATAGAGTTTACACGGGAGTTATAAATCAGAAAGAGGTAGCCCTGAAATAAACAGTCTGTACTTCCTAATGGATAACAGTATTAAACTGCACAGCAAGTTTTTTGCCTTACCTCTTCTGCACTTGAATAACCAGATGTCAACAAACTAGAAACTGCATTTCAGCCTGTGCTCACCTGCATCCACTTCCTTTGCAAAAGCCAAAAAAAATGGACAAATATTGCTATCCAGTGTGTGTGTTTTCTTCCTGTGGTTTGTGGGTCTATCTTCCTCTAACCGAGGCTTCTGGAAGTAGGCAGTAAGCAAACAGGTGCCCAGATGTCTTCAGGATATTGATGTCAGAAAGACTTTCAGTTCTGACCTTGCAGGACCCCACAGCCACTGGAGGTGGATCCATGTGACAACTGTTGTTGTGTTTGCGCAGTCTAAGGCCTCACTCTCTTATACCATCTGCACCCATGGGCTTCTCCTCCCACAATGGTGATAGGCTGGTGTCAAAAATAAATGGCAGACATGACAAATCTTACAAGGAAAATAAATATTCTGCCTAGTGTTCTCGAGGATTTTGATGTTGATTCTCTTTTCTCCTTTCTGGTTCTGTCCTGGAGAAGGAGAGAATGAATGGATACGGTCAGACCCACCTTTTGTGTGGAAGCAAAGAAGCACGAGGAAACTGTCTCAAGTTGTACTAAGGAAGATTTACAATGGACATTAGGAAGAATTTCTTCATGGCGGTCAAACAATGGAATGGGCTGTCCAAGGAAATGATGGGGTCCCCCTCCCCAGAGTTGTTTATGAGAAATGTGGATGTGGCACTAAGGGACATTGTTTAGTAAAAGGTCTCAGTATATCAGGTTGATAGTTGTATTTGGTGACCTTGAAGTTGTTTTCCAACCTAGATGATTCCCTGATTCTGTGATTCTGTGTAAATGCTGAGGTTACACATAAACAAGGCCCGGTGTCCCAGCTGGCTGGCAGCCTCTATTTCAGGGGAAAGAGACAATGGGATGGCTGGGGAAGGTGAAACGTTGAATATGTGTGTTTTGAAAACAGACTAGTAATGATCCTTGGGAAGATATTCATTTGTGTCTAATATGGCTAAGGAAAAGAAGGAAGAGGAGAAACCTGAGCAAACGTATACACTGTGGACAGCCCAACAGGACTGAGTTTCACAGCCAGCTCTGCTGCCCAGGAGCATCACTTTCCTCAGCTCATTCCAGGATGCCGGCAGCACTGACCCCAGCCTAACTTGTGACTGCTCTGCCCACCAGCAAGTCTGGGGGAGCGGAGAGGAGATGATGGGTCCTATCTTCAGTCTGGCCAGAGGACACCTCATGCAGTCTCAGGCTCTCTGAAGCCACAGGGCCACACCACATCCTTCTTCCCAAAACTGCAAATCCCAAGGGGGCTGATAACTAGGAAAATCCAGAGTAAAATATGTAGAAACTTCTTACAGAGCTTTCCCTTCATCTGCATTTGTAGGAGTGACCAAACTCTCAAGGTTGCTAGCCTAAAGTTTGACATCCATGTGCCCTCTGCCTGTAAAACTCTGCTGTGCTCAGGTGTTTGTTGCATTTGGGCCTTTGAGAAAGAAAACAAGAGAAACTCATTGACTTCAATATGTCTTGGGACAAAGATTCCTGAAGGATTGTTGTATAGACAATGGAAAGAAATTCTTTAGGTTATTATAGAAATTACTGGAAAAAACATCTTTTAAGAAAAAAAAAAATACTTCGTATGTTTTTTTAGAAATAGAACCTTATTTTCTCAAAAATTCTCAGTCGTTTTGTTTTGCTGCTTGGATCATACATCCCATCATGCTGCGAGTGTGCTTCAGGCGTGGTCTGCTTTGCTCTACATGGCTGCTGTCTGTATGTTAGGCTTTCAGTGGGATTTTGGAGGCCCATTCTCTTCTGACAAAGTCCTGCATAAACCCACCGAGGTATGCACAGCCAACTAACTTTTAAGAGCAGGAATACACAGGCAATTATTCTGCATTATGAAATGGAAGGAGAAGGCGCCATTTTGATTAAGGAGCAGTTGACCTCTATTACACACGGAAATAGATAACAATTTGGAGGATGGGTCAGCAGGGAAATCAGACATTTTGATGGAGAATTTCAGCCTAAAAACATAAAATCAAGTGCCTGAAGTAAAGGCGCGTTCTTACATCATAGATCTAGTGGAATAATCTCTCAACAGATACAGAGAATGTGCAGAAGACTGCCTTGCCGGGGCTCCTTGATCAAATGCTTCTGATGAAACTCCTCAGCGGGATCTTAGGGAAACCAAAGACTTGGTCATAAGAGA
>PPHD01006507.1:0-24436 GCA_002909625.1 Bambusicola thoracicus
GAGAAGAATTCCACACAGCACTTCAACTTATCAGGAGCTGGGAGATGTTTTTGTTATTTTTAGATAAAGGTTTGTGTGAGAGAAGCTCTTAGGACACTGATTTGTTTTAATGCAAGTTACCAATAGAACTATGCCAGAAGATAATTAGGACCAAGTAATTCCTCACAGCACGGTGCAGTCTTACAGCCTGGGCACCTGTTTGAGGCTGAGAAGCCTTCCATTCTTTGATTCTTAGTATTTACACTGTGACTGTCTTCATATGCCTACACAGCCCTGTTTGCTGCTATATTCGGTAAACAAGTGCGATTTCAACACAGGTTCTAGCAGGCTAAATTATATCCTGGGCATACGTCCTGGGAGCATCTTTCAGCCTCAAATGGAAATGATCTGAGTTTGAGAGAGCCCTTTCCCATACTGCACTTAGGAGCCAATGGGCTGTCAGAAGGCAATTGATATCCACAAAGAGAAAGGTGAATACGAATACATGCTGCACATTCTCAGCGCTCTACATTTCCTTGCATCTCAGACTGCTTTCAACTTACCTTGTTGAAAATAGGCTTTAATTTATTGAAAGAAACAAGCTAAATATATTACAGCTTGAGAAGAATCCATTTTTTTCTATTAAGCCCATTAAACTGCTTTTAGCTGTTCTTGAGTTCTTTTATGTATCCTAAGTCATAATCCTCGGCTTTTCACTGAAGGGACACAGGCACAGTGTGTATATGTAGGAAGAATAGCTAGGAATGTGTATGAGGGAGGGAAAGACTAAAATACCGTATTCTTCTCAGACCAGGGCCTGCATTTCCATTCGTAACTGTGCAGCGTTTGAGCTTCTAACCAGGGATCTCAGATGCTATTGCAATAAAAATAATAGCAGTAAGTGATACTTTGGGTATAAAAGTGCTGCTTCAGTGTTTGCAATGTCTCCAACTATATAGCTCCAACTATGAAAGAGGAGCTTTTATCCTTATACGTCGGGTGTGAACATGTATGAAGTTGCATTTGGAAGTGTCTTAAATATTCACTGATATCAGGTGATGTGCCAGTCTCTGTAGCCACATATTGAGTACCTTTAGCACCTGGAATCCAGAAATCCAGGTATTATTAAGTTTAACCCTTTGAACTCAATTTCCAAAGCTGAAAAATTGATTGTTATGCTAATTAAAGGGATTTTTTTTACACATAAGTGTGATCATTTTCAGTCTGAGTTTTTTGCACTCTTTCAAAGCTGGAAACAGGATTTACGCGCCTCAATGGGAAACAACATCGTCCCTTTTTGACCCTGTTTGTGGGATTTGCAAGTCAGGGGTTAAAAACACCGGTGTCTGCTATCTCTTGTGTAAACCTTCGGGATGGAGATCTACCAGGAGCTGAAGAAGGGCATCCTGGGCAGCATGGCAGGCCTGTTTTGGCTACAGATTGTGGGAATAAGCAGATATGTGGTTTCAGCACAGAGCCTTGGAGGCCAGAGTGCCAGCAGGGCACTACTTCTGGTAGTAGTTTGTCTGTTAGCTTTCTGTATATGAGTTGTTGCCTTCATGGAAAGGTGAGAATAGCTCTAAGTATTAGGATGTTTGGAGGAGAGGAGGTATGAGGATAGTACAAAGAGAATGCTAGTGCACCGCAGCTAAGAAAAACTATATGGACTGAAAAAGAGGAAACAGATGGTGACTTCTATTGAATCAATAGGTAATGTTGTGAGAAAAGTAGTGGAAGCAGTGGGCAAAATACTAGAAAATCCATTCATTTTGGTCTTATGTGCTTACAACTCATGGAAGCACTGCTTGGTCCATTTTTTTTTTTTTCTTAGCTGAGAGTTCTCTGGTATCAGTTATGCTTTTCCTGTTTTGTACTTAAGTCCTAGGCTTAAGGAGACAGGTGGTAGTTAAACATGGTGTAACTGTACAGCAGTGGTCTGAGTGAGACCAAAGCTCTTTTCAGCTATGAAACCAGAAGGAATAGTGACACACATGCTTGCTCAGCAGTAAAGGGCGAAGGACCTCTTCTTTGCTGTGTGGATGGCTGAGCAGTTCCCTCCTTGGAGCAAAAGAATGACATGGATCTGTTAGAGTGGGTCCAGAGGAGGGCCACAAAGATGATCACAGGGCTGGAGCACCTCTTGTATGAGAACAGGCTGAGAGAGCTGGGGCTGTTCAGCCTGGAGAAGGCTCTTGGGAGATGTTACTGCAGCCTTCCAGTATTTAAAGGGGTCCCACAGGAAAGCTGGAGGGTGACTCTTTTTCAGGGAATATAGTGATAGGAGAAGGAATAATGATTTAAAACTAGAAGAGGGTAGGTTTAGATTAGAAATTAGGAAGAAATTCTTTACAGTGAGAGTGGTGAGGCTCTGAAATAGGTTGCCAGAGAGGCTGTGAGTGTCCCATCCCTGGAAATGTTCAAGGCTGGGTGGGGCTTTGGACAACCTGGTCTAGTGGAGGAGGCCAGAGGGTCTGGAACTAGATGAACTTTACAAGTCTGAAACCGTTCAATGATTCTGTATGCAGAAATCTGGATGTGGACCTGGGCTCCCTGCTCTGGGTGCCCCTGCTGGAGCAAGGGTTGGACAAGATGAACCCAGAGGAGGGCCCTGCCAACCTCAGCCATGCTGTGATTCTGTGACCTGTACCTTCAGAGTAGTTACTTTTCATTATTAGTTCACGTCTTCTTGCAACCCCTGTCTTCTCTCAGTATCATAATGCTGGTGAGGACCCTGCTCCCCCCGGGATATCGGTCAAGAAGGGCTGAACATGGGAGAAAACCGAACTGACAGAAGTCTTTCAAAAGAGGACTTCATACTATCATTTCTCATAGAACTTCCAAATATTATAGGATAGAGAGAAGGGAGAAATCAGTTGTATGCATTCAGTATGGACAGGAGAGGGTCTTCGGTGTATCCAAGGAAAGACAAACCTGCTGACGGTGACTTCAGACTTCAATCAGGAGTTGCCAAGGGCTGGATTTCAGAACCTATTCCACAACTCGGGGTTTTGAAAACTCTCTGCAGAGAGAAGCAGGTTATTAAGAATAAGTCGCTAAGTAAATTAAACACTACATGTTTTGCATCAAGGCACAAATTATACCAGGCAATATCTTCCTATCATCCTATACTTCATGTGGAACCGTGTAGCCACTAAATTAGCAGCAGAAGCCAACTTACAATTATACTGTATCTAACTTGAGTGTTTTATTATTTACCCTAGAACTGTGCACAAGAAATTGTTTTGGAATCAGAGGTTATATTTAGCAGTTGTTTTTTTTTTTTGTCTGAAAGAGTTTCTTGATACTGTAACCAGTTACAACGGGTGTTCTAATTCTTTGTTTTCAACGTTGCTTTTGTAGGATTTCTGGCTTCTTGGAGAAACAGTAGAAAATGCAAAACGAAATAATAAAGCCTGCTAAATACTTCTCGGAAGTGGAGAAGAGCGTGCTGCTCGCACTGGTGGAGAAGTACAGATATGTACTCGAGTGTAAGAAAAGTGATGCGAGGACTATTGCTCTGAAACAACGCACCTGGCAAGCGTTAGCACATGAATATAACTCACAGCCCAGCGTATCTCTGCGAGACTTCAAGCAGTTAAAGAAATGCTGGGAAAATATCAAGGCACGGACAAAAAAGATAATGGCACATGAAAGGCGGGAGAAGGTAAAAAGCATTAGTCCACTTATAAATACTCACATCATAGGGAAGGAGAAGATTGCCAGCATAATGCCTGAGCAAATATACTTTTTGCAGAGCCCACCAGAAGAAGATTCTGAATATCAGCCTGATGCTTCTAGTCAAGGTATAAATGTTGTTGTGATGGTGCATATCATTTTCTTTTGTCTGTGGTTTTGCTGCTGGGTCTCATTCAGTAGTCCAAATCTATCCACTTAGCTATGACTGCTGGTTCCAGGAAAGTAATTTCAGAGCTGTGATATTACAAGGCTCTGTGTATTTCCTTAGCCTGCCCCCCAAGAGTTAAACAAAGATTTTGGTCTTTTTCTTGTCTTTTAAGCCAGTTATTGATACATCTTAATCTTGTAACAAGTATCAGATGTTTTTATCCTTTAATAAAGTATCATTATGTTGGGAAAAGATCAGAGTAGTAAATAAATAAATAAATTGATAGACAACTATCTGCTGCAAAAGTTCTATGCAGGTCTTCCCTCATTTGTTTTCAAGAAGGACTAATTAGTGTTTGTAGAGTTATATGTGATGCGGCAGTACACACTGACGAATGGCACTTCTCTAAAGGTTGGATACAATATTCTTTGTTTGTCAAGCATATAGAGCAGGAATAATACAAGAATAAAAGCGAGGGTGCCTATAATGCTTTCTTGTAGGCTTTACTTTGTCAGGAACATAGGAACATATACAGAAGACTGTTCTTGCTAAAAAGACATCAGTAATTTCATTGTATTTACCATAAGTGGTAATTTGGATTTGTAAAGGAATGCATGTTGAGAGCCCTATTTGCAGTGGTTACTGTTTTATTCCATAAATAGTTTCTTTTCCTTCAATGGAATAGATAGAACCTTCTCAAAGTGAGAACAATGTAATTTTTTTTTTCCTAAAAATTATACAACACTGTTTATGACACACACAGTGACAGAGGAGTAAGTAGCAGACTTCCTGGTATTGCCTCAGTCTGTTGGTGTTGATGTAGATGCAGCTCTTTACCTGCCACTCTGTGATGAAATTATTGCTGGTGACATAGAGATCTGGTTTAAAAATCTGCATTAAGGTTCAGCTCCAGGCTCAGGCACCTAAATTTAGATGCCCACTTACAGATACCTATATTTGCTTTAGTGTTCTGAGCTCCCATTACAGCCATAGAGGACTATTGACAGAGCCCAGAGCGGTTCAGTTCAAATCATTACACCCTCGGTGTTCTATAACAGAGCAGCATTATATAGTGGCTTCTGTCTTCTGTTACAGAAGTGTAAGGTTTAGATGTATACGCCTCTATAACTTTATTGTCATAAGTCTATGTTTCTCGAAGGAAAAGAAGGGGATACCATAATACTTTTTTTTCCTTATGTTTTGCAGAGTCATTTGTTGTCTCAAATAGAGAACTTTGTGATGAAGAGAAAGAGCTGATACATTTCCCAGTGTGTGAAGGTACCTCCCAGCCTGAGCCTTCGTGTTCTGATGTCAGAATAGCAGCAGATAAGAACTACAGAAGTAAAGCATCTCAGGAAAGTGCTCTGAAAAAGATGCATGAGGAAGAACATCATCAGCAAATGTCAATTTTGCAACTGCAGTTAATCCAAATGAATGAAGTTCACGTGGCAAAAATACAGCAAATAGAAAGAGAGTGTGAGATGGCTGAAGAGGAACACAGGATAAAAATGGAAGTGCTAAATAAAAAGAAAATGTATTGGGAGAGAAAATTGCAGACCATCACAAAAGAATGGCCTGTATCATCCTTTAACAGACCCTTTCCTAATTCACCGTAGAACATAAAGTGGCAGAATTAATCTGACTGAGCACATTTATAAGTAATGCACACTGGAAAGAGGGTTTTTTAATGTGAATGTACAGTGACAGAATAGGTGCCCAGCTGGTAGTGAACACGCTTTGATTCTTAACATTTATGGCAACAGTGGTAGAGCCTACCAGGGGAAGACAGTATTGTTCGATTGTAGGTAATTCTGACCTGTGTAACTTCCCCTCACAGAATACCCTGGCATCCTTTTGGAATTCAAGGTATTCTGGGCATTCATACATCAAGTATTCTTTAAAAAAAAAAAAAAAAAAGAACATCTGGTTACAGTGTTTATTTTGATTTCTGTCTCTTCATATCTACCATTTCCTCAATGAAGGCAGGGGTTAGAATTGCTCTTTCCTACTGAGAGAAAAGGTGGTTGACAGTGATGGCTCAGATTGTTACACTGGGGCACAGAAAAAACAAAACTTGTCCTTGGTAAATATACAGTCCCTAAACCATTCTTCATAGAAGATGTGAAAATGAAGGAAGTAGCAAAAGGAACACTGTGGTAATTGAGTGCTTTGCTTGTGAAGAACAACAGTGATGTTTAATAGCTGGCTGGCTGACTGAGAGAGTGATTTGTGGAGTGGCCCTTGTGTTCTGTGAGCCTTGACCCTTAGGAAGTTGCGAAGAAGGTGACTTCTTCCCCCAAAGCCACTTGTCCTCTCCTCTCCAGGACTATCGTATTCAAGTACAGTGCTGAAATAGGAGGGCTGCTTGCTGCTGCCAATGCTGTGCGCTGCTCCCCTAGAGTCATTGTGAGGGGAAGAGCTACTTAATTATTCATAAAGCTCTCAAAATGTGGCAAGCCATCTAACCCATTGGCAAAATCTCCCTTTGTCTCACCTTGAGATACTTGATGGTTTAGCAGCTAAAAGAGGCTAAGCAAGACTTGTCCTCTTTTCCAAAGTTTTCGGTGGGAAGCAGCGAAAGGGGGTCATTCCTGTCTTGGAGTTCTGTTTTATTCTGTGTGTGTTAAGGTGATGTATTTCTTGCCTTTGCTGTCACTGAGGGATGATAGGCATGATTTGTACAAAAACATTCCCATGAAAGCCCCCACAGTTGGGGGCCCAGAACAGTAGATGGTAGGAAAGCACAAATAAAGATAGTCCTTCCTCCAGCAATCATTTGTTCTAGTGGTGCAAGGATTAAGAAATGTGAAACACAGAACTCCACAAAGATGCATTTGTAAGAACTTCTGATGTGTGAAAAACTGTTTTTTAGGAAGGTGTGCAACCATCATTTGAAGCTGAGAAAAAATGAACAAAGGCATAAATTTTCAGTGCAAATCCCAAGTATTTCATTGTTCTAAAGTATTCTCAGGTCGCAATGAATAAAGACACATCCAGACAGAGTAACATATTCAAGTTGAGGTGTGGTACAAAACATCCTTTGGTTCCCAGCTGCACTCCTGTTTCTTCCCTGGATGTTCTTTCTGGTGCAATTTGTTTTGGTATTGGTTTTGGATTTTTTGGTGGGTGGTTTTCTTTTCCTCCTTTGAACTGCTTTCCCTGCTGGTGATTCATCTTTGCAAGCACTGCCATTATCAACCACAATGCTCACAGTGGTTAACACTGTGGTACATGCGTTGCTCCCTTCAACGTGCAAATACCAGCAAGCTCAATGGGAATGATTTATTGCAACTTATTTTAGATGACAGAGGGGAAAAAAATAATAAAGGCAGTTTTTGCAGAGCTGCTGCAAGATTTAAAAGAAAAAGATCAGGTATGAAATCTGAAGGCATATTTTTTTTGTCAGGAAACTCAGTTATGAATTGGCTGTATGAAAGAAGCACAGGACTTCCAAAAGAGGAGATAATTATGGACACTTTTTATTCTGCTGAATGGAAACAGTACTGTGAGGTAGGACAATGATGTACAAGGACAGTAGAGGCAAAGAAAAGAAGTGAATGAGTGGTTGTGAGGTCCTTTGTATTCTGGGGTTGTACTCTGTAACCTGGAAGGTGAGTCAGTTACCTGAGTGGTTAAGGCAATTGCTTATGCGCTATCCAGAAAAGGGATACAAATGACATTTCTGATTCCTTCCCCACGCCTAAGTGAAAGTTGTTTGAAACTGTGGCATTGAAACCATGTGCGCTAAGGTGTCAACAGGTGACGAATGGAGACAATTCCAGTACTGTGAAGAGAGCAAAAATGGAGACAATTCAGACCTAGATAGCATGAAGTAATCCAGGGAGTATCTCGTGGTACTTGAGATAAAGGTAGTTCTGACTCCTAGAATTTATAACATTCTTCACAAAAGATTGTTTTATTTTTGTATTAAAGTCATTTAAAATAGGCATGTTTTCAGACTGTACTAAGTGGGAAATGCCTTGCAATTTGCTATGTATACTTGTTCTGAACCCCAGAATTACAGTCCTTAAGCTGAAAGATATAACCTTTTAGAACTTCATTTCCAAAGCTCTACCACTGGAGCGAGGGATATTGCTGCTTACCACAAGCTCTCTCCATGATGCTCCTTCCTACACAGTAGAGATGCCTTTAGCCAGGGCTACGCACCCAGCGCTCCAGTACACATACAGGGGTTCACGCAAGGGCAGGCATCACTCAGCACTCAGTCTGCAGGACTCAGCTATCTCGTTGCAGCTCTACAAAATGCAAGGTTTGGGGCTACATTCTCCTGAGTGATACCACATCTAGTGCAGCTGAGGAGATAGTCCTGAATTTTGTTTAAAGATGAGTTATCTTTGTGCGTTTGCAGAACTAAATGTTAGCAGTCTCTCAAGATTTTTTTAGCTGGTTGTAGCGACAGTGGCTTTTACAATGTGCCCTCTTCCTTCTTCCACTCTCAAGCTTTAATGTTTCTCGTTTATTCTGAATTTGTGGTCAGAGCATCATACCTACGTGATAACACTGAAACCATTAACTCCTACACATGTAAAGATTGTTACTTTGGAGTTGGGTGAATTACATGGGAATCTTAAAATAATGTTTTTATTTAGGCAAGTGGAGTCCATGACAAGCAGTCCTGTGATTTCGTGTTTTGAGCTTGTATGTTCAGAGCTGTTCTTACGATGCACTGATGCATGTAAGGCTTTGTTTTCATAATTGGCTCCCTTTTCACTTGAATTTTCACTTTCTTCTTGAAGCAGTTGAATGTAAAACTCACACATCATTGCTCTTCCTGAGCTTTGTCTCCAGTTAGATACTCAGAAATGTTTCTGTGCAAATCAGTACCGATGCGTACTAAAATTAATACACTTAGACTAACAAAATAAGCCAAGTAACAAGACAGTAGGATAATGTGCAGCAACTGTTAATATCATTTAAAAGTCATTACGAAGGGCAACTCCGTACATTTAATGGAAAGAAAGAATACCATTTGTTGCCATCTGTAAGCATAGAAAAAGAATGTCTTTAAACAGTGAAATAAGCTTTGATCTCTGGATCTGGTATCAGAGAATAACTTTTGAGCTGCTGACTTAAAGGGGACTTTGCTTCGTAGGGTTTGGTTTTTTGTTTTGTCGCAAAATTACACAAAAAAACGCTGATTGCCTTAAATGCATATAGAAACGTGGACAGATTTCTGGGTAATGAAACAAAGCTGCGGCCCTGAGAATTTTGCTGCTCTGGTGATGAAGGGATTAGGCATCCCACAGCATCATTAGTCACGTTAATAACACCGAGCAAATTAAAAACTCGCAAAGCCAAAAATAAAGTCAAATGCTGGTACAGTTACGGAGTGAGCCACAAGCGTGGACAGCTCCTGGCTGTCCTGGGAGAGAACTCTGTCTCAAACGTCAAAGCATTCTGCCACACAGTCTTCACTTTTCCCGTTAAAACAGCCACAGGGAAATAAAAAAGAAAAACCAGTAAAAGAGAATTTAGCAAAAATCTGTTGCTTCTCCAGAAGAGCTGGCAAGAAAAAAAACGCCACACACTATATAAATACATATATTTAGGGAAAGAACTCTAACGTAATAGAAATAGAGCACGATAGATTTTTAGACAGTCCTTAATTAATGTGTGGTTTTTTTTTTTAACGTTGATTGAGAGTGTGTGTGTTATTTTTGTTACTCAGTCCAGCTGCAGAATAGTTGTGTGCTTCAGTTTCTGACTGAGTGCTGGGGCACCTAATTAATCAAACTTGTTTGGCAACAGAGAGGTAGGTTTGCATTCAGCACAACTTGAGATGGATTATATTCCAGCAGCCTTCAGATATTTCTTCTCGGATGTAAGGAGCTGTTCTTGGACAGACCTCAATCAGGAACTGGCATCGGATGCCAATTTAGTTGTAACTCACTATTCATACAGTGCTAACGAGGTGACATATAAGCTCTTCATGCTCTGCCTATTATTTGGTCACGCACAAAACCCGTATCCTTCCTTACAGTTACACCATGAAATGTTGTACTGAGCAACAAACAGACCTGATGTTCCTCCCATATAAATGCCTGCTACGCATTCTGTGCCACAGTGTAACATGCAGGCAGAACTGGACTTCTGTTTGGTTTTGGACTTCAAAAATTTTGACCTGTTATCCTCAGTGAATTTTGCTTAAAATTGCTTTCTCCTATTAGACACCTTTGTATTCCTACAGAACTGTCCTACAGAACTCAATGAAACTCTTGGCTTTATAGCTTCTAAATACCAAACCTATGGACTGAATTGACACACAACTGATAAATTCCATTTATCTGAAAAAAGACCTTCTGCATACTGTCACATACTGAAACTCCAAATGCAGACCAGGGAGGTGATGTGATGGATTTGGTATTGAAGCCAGCACTAAAATTTTGGCAGGCTGGGAGTTATCACTGCTGACCTAATACAGAGGTTTGACCTCTTGACTACAAGAACGATGATGTCCAATCCAAATATTGCCTTACCTCAAACTTTCTATCTAAAATGAGGTGTAATGAGAAATTCTTGCCAAATAAAGCATCAGTAGTTTCCAAAATGCATTTGTTTTGATTTGGTTTGATTTCAAGTACTGCCTTGCCCAAGGGGTCTGAGGCAGGGCTTTATGGTGTACACTGTTGTTGGCTGATAGCATTTAGAGAATGTTTCCCACGCTGATTTTGTTCCGTTTCTCTTGACTGCAATGCTCTCATCTGGCTGTACACAGTGTGATGTGGTGATGCTGATGGGACCGTGGGTTCTCAAGTTGGCTGGCACCAAATGCCTGCCTCTTTTCCAACTACCAAATTGACTATGGTGGATGAATTTGTATGCAAATGAGGGGTCAGCAGGAACAGCCATTTTTGCTGAGGTATTGCTGAGGTGCCTCATCACACCAACAGGGCAGCAAGTTGAAGTGCGATCGATAAATTAAAATAGCAGTACTTGTATATCTATCTCAGCCAATTGCAACAAATCCTTCTGGGTTAAATCTTGCTTTTACTCCTCTCATAGACTGATCAATTAGTTGTTTGCTTCCACTGTACGTTTACATAGTCGCTCTGAAGCCAACAGATTTCTGTATGTTGCTGTGGGTTTGATAGAGAAGTCTAAATCCCAACTTTCTTGCTGCTCCAAAAGTCACAGCTGCGTGTGTAAATCTGGCACAAACACACTGTCAGGGAGCACGGTTGGGGAAGTCAGATGTGGGAAAACAGTGGCTGAGGCCTGAGCCCTTACCTTACACAATTTGGGGTTAAGTGGCCAAAGCCCAGTGGTGCAGCAAAGTTGATCTGCTAACTCTCGCAATGTAAAAAGTGTGGGTGTAGTAACTGCAGTGGGTTATTTTGGTGATCTGTAAGAATGGCAAGCTATTTTAAAAATATAGATTATACATTGACATCTTCCAAATCATGGGACAGGCTAAAATTATACCTTGTCAAATGTTCAACTACCAAGAGCAATAAATTACCACAGCTTCAGTCTGATGGGTTCAGTTTTCTGTTAGGAATTGGTTAACCAGTACAGGAAATACATCATACAGACACACTCACCTCTTCTGTGTAAAATCTTTGCTACTTCCATCATTACCTCTCGTTCCTTAAAAAAAATAAACGTAACTGTTGTTAATGAATCCCCACATGGATATGAAGAAGTTCAACAAAATGAAAAATAGTTTTAATATTTTTCTAAGTATTTCATGTTTTCCTCTATTCGTGTTTTCTGCTTATTTATACTTCCCTCTTTCTTTTCTTTTCTGAAGTGTCTAAGGTTAAATAATGAGAGCTCTGATCTTCAAGTTCTTGACATAAGGTGTCCTGGTATGTTAGAACAGTACTTGAAAAGGCTCCACAGAAACAGAAGGAATAGCCCTCAGTTCTCTTTGTGGTTATATTTCTGAACTTCAGTTGTAATGCATACAGCTGGCACCCAGCAGTACCAGTGTTGGATGCGAGATATATTGCTTAACAGGAGCAATCACATCATGGATTTCTTTAACTTTTTTTCTCCTTGAGTGACTCTTGTTGCTACATAAGAACCTCTTTTACAAAAATGTATTCAGTTTACTGAGGTATTTTTTATACTACTTGAGATGGAAAACGGCTTTAAGAGAGAATTCGTTTTTAGATGCATTATTGACATCTGTACAATGTATGTGATTGTACATCTTGTTGGCCAGGTTTGAAGAAGTCCTATTTTTCCAAGGGGAAAAAGCAACTTTTGTTTTAATTTGGCAATAACTCAGGGTGTTGTTATCCAAGGTTGTTACAAGCAGTTCTCCCTCCACTGCCATTTTTTAATCTTCCAGAGATTTCCCCTATTTTGCATGTACATTCCACAGGCACCTGAATTCCTTTGGTCAGGGGAATGTGAGGATCTTCTCAAAATCAAAGCAGAATCTTTCGTTGTGTGTGCAGAGTGCTCAATATTGCTACAGTCCGAATGCAAAGGAACTGGAAATCTGATACCTAAACCACTGCCAGCCCTAAAGCTTGGCAATCTCAAGAAGAAACTTGAATCTAGGTGCTCCTCTTTGTCATTCTTGTGTAAGTGGTTGAATAATTAGGAAACCACTCTTTATTTACACTGTGTTGGACTTATACACCATTCGTTTCTGCTGTATTTTAGCAATATATAAAGCATTGTACAGTGTTTGTGCTTATTGTCAGTGAGCATCTACAGAGGCAACTCTAAAAGTAAAGTAATGCCTCCTGTTTATTTCCATGGAAACTACAACAGATACGAAGAGCACAGGAACACTATAGAGCAAATTAGCAGCTACAAAATACTATTTTTCAACACAGTCAACCACCATTAGCTATGCATTTTCACTACTGATGAACAAGAACCTGGATCCTGTGCTTGTAAAAATGTGCACCGGCAGAGGTGACCTACCATTGCCACCACTGCTCACATGCACCACCCACTGCCTCACTGTGCTCATATCCACTGTTTCGTCTTCACACACGTTCAGCAAATTTCAATGAATCTCAATGGGTACAAATTTTTCTGCATGGAGGAATTCAATTCCACATTTTTGCTTCATATATACTTCCATGTCAGGCACCAATTTGTCAGTCTGCTCCTCTGCTGCCATCTGTCACATGGCAACAAAATGTAACACAATACTTGTGGGAAGGTTCAACCACTACTGCCATCCCATCAACATCTGCCTCTGATGCCATGGGCCAATATAATAAAACAGGAGGCATTACTTTTGGAGCAGCCATTGTAAAAGAGAACTAGCACTTAAGTCCTGAGCAATTTGTCCTAAGATACTTGAAAATGTGCACACTCCTTCTGGTGTTAAATATTTTAATAGAGTATTAGATGGTATCTCTTGTAGTCTTTGCCTTTTATTATCAAGTTTCTGGGTTTTGCTTTTTTATTGCACCAAAAGCTACATTATCTCAGCCCCAACCCTGGTTAAGCCATGAAGTGAATCTGATTTGTTTAGCATGGTGACAGCCTCAGCCATCTCACCCACCATAAAGTGTTAGTTTAGTATTTTAGTGCCTCAGATATCATCAATGCTGTTCCTGCCCTGCACAGAAGTAGCTTCTGCCACTGCACCTTCAACCAATGATTTTTGTTGATTTGTTTTATAATTGATAAATAAACTGGATAAATAAAGCCCATGTTAAGGTCTGAATCTCAAGAAGCTTGTAGTTGGTATATCTATGTCCTTAGAAATGTGAAGAATCTTTATTTGGTAGATATTTACTATTTCATAGTAAGTTCTTCGCTATTCCTACAGAAACAGCAACTGAAAGGACACAAAAATAGGGCTCTAAAATGTATAATTTCTAATGGTGGAGATGTAAGAAAGGCAATAAAATGTGACATTGGAAGAAGAGAGTCAGTCTTTGTCCAAGTGAGAGGAATCTGCTGTACGTCTGAAACTCACAGAGTATGTAATAAGGATGACTAACTAACTGTACATTTTAGTGCCTTGTTTCTTGTAAAACGTTGAATCATAAATTACTAAACATAAACTGTGAAGAGTTTCTGAGAAAATGTATCTAAATATTGCCAATGGAAACTGTATATTCACAGAAAAGTCAATAAATCCTCAGCTATTGTTAAGTATTAATTAGAAGAGATTTTCAGTCTCCTTTCTCTCCTTTTTCTCGTTTTCAAATAGCGTCACAGAATTTACCCACGGCTGTGCTATTTCTGTCTTAAACTAAACTCTGCTCAGTTGCATGGAAGAGAGAAACTGTTTCTGAGTTACATTCTCAAACTTAATGGTAGAAAGTGCTGTCTGTGAGGCCCTTTGTATATATTCTCCACAGAATTTGGTATTTTTGTTGGGCAAATAGTGATATGGTCACAAGCTTCTCTGAAATGTTCATCCTCTATGTTTACTGAGTAGCTCACATTTGAAGCTGAGCATAAGCATGAGCACTTTTTTATGGGCAGTCTTTGGTAGTGATAGAATGGCAATAAAAGTAATTGGATTGCTAAGAAGAGCACCTCGAGGATGTCAGTAGAAAGTCTAAAAAAGCACAGGCAACTAAGTGGTGCTGTGGCATTGCCTGTACCTGCTGTGGTATGGGCAGATGTCTTGCCAGGACAGGACCTCAGAGGCAGATGGATCCAGGTGCACGTGACCATGCAGAAGTTGTTCTGGATCACAATACAGCTCCACCAAATCCAGTATGTGACCTAGGGGAATGGCCAGCAGCATACGCCCAGCAAAAAGCATTATTCAAAATAAGTGTACAGTGCTTTCAGAGTACACACTGATCTGTGAGATGGATACTTCATGAGATAGAATTGGTATCTTTGTATTTAATAGCTTTCTAGGGATCCTTCTTGAAAAAATTTGTAAAACATCTTTTTGAACTTCTGTAAGCTATCAGTAACCATGCATTCCACAACTGGACTATACGTAAAGTGAACAAACACCTTCTTTATTTGCACTAAATCCTGCTTCCCTTCTCTTAGCTTGTTGCCCATGTAGAATCTTGAGTTAGAAACTCAAAGTCCTTAAGGACTTTAAGTTCAAATCAGGTAAAAATGCACATGGCTCAATCAGTTGGTGTCTCTTACATCAACATACGGTGGTTTTTCACTTGTTCTCTGGTTTGTTTTGCTGAGCCAGAAGACCATGACTATGGCGCACCAAACAATTATATGCATTCTGAGCAAGCTGTGCATATATGATCTATTGTATTCTAAGCAAACAATGTATTGACTAATCGATATTCCAGGGAAGACAAGAAGGTAGATTACGTGGGGTAAGGTTATACGAATTCCGGGAAAGGTAAATTAGGGCAAGAAAAATTATATGACCTGTCTTGCTAGCACATCTGTGGATGGGGTACTTCACACAGCTGGAGTTCCAGGGAGGAAGGAGGCTTGCAATCTGAGGGGAACTCCAATGTCCTCCAGCATCCTGATTACATACCCCTTTTACATGCGCTTTGTCATAATAGTGAGGAGGTTATGCAAGCTGAGATATAGACAGGGGTATGAAAAAACACAACTTTGCAGAAAAACAGTGCAACTTCTGTTGGCTACTTAAGATCTCATTTTCAGTTCCCCAAAACATGTTTTGTTTTGTTATGTTTCATTAAAAATGTGCAGGAAGCTTGTACTGCGAGCCCCAGAACTGATGGCTGACCATTCCCACTCAACTGATACTCACCTCAGAAGACCAGGAAGATTCAGAACCCTGGAGGAGCACTGATGGATACTAGTTGAGGAAAGGGTCACTGTGGGAAATCTGAATGTAATTAGCATCCTTTCTCTAGGGGAAAAAAATAAAAATAAAAAGAACATCGTATCAAATAAATCCGGTTTTGTTTTTAGACAAAGTCCTCAGTGAGATAAAAGAGGTAATGAGATGAGAAGGGATAATGATGAAAAACACATGGACGCTGATAAACTGCATGCTTTAATGTAACATGATTTACCAAAATAAATAGAGAGAGAGAGAAATGTTCCAAATAAAAGAGCCTAATAATTGATTAACTGACAGACATAAAAATACTTGAAAAGCAGTTGTTGGTCAAAGCTTTTTTCCAGAGACATTCCACAGGTACTGGCAGTAGGAACAATCTTGCAGGAAATTTACAAGTCATCCCTCTTGTTTACAGTCAGCTCCAAATTTACCAGAATTGTAGTAATACAGCAAGACAGCCCTGCTCTGGCTTATTCTGTGAGGTGAGCTAATTCACAGAAGTGTCTCAAAGCATAGAAGCACACAACAGTGGATTTGGAATAGATGCCTACAGGTGGAAAAGCACCTGACAAGCAGGGACCCTGACCACCAGCTGGTTTGGGCACAAAAATGAGACATGCTTCTGTAACGACAGTGAAAGGAAAATACAACTGGATTTTGGATTGTCCTACGTGGAGCCAGAAGTTGAACTCGATGATCCTGCTGGGTACCTTCCAACTCGGGATATTCTGTGACAACAAGGCATGGCAGCAAGAGATGGAAGTGACATCTCCATTCACAGCCCTGGGGAATCCAACAGCAAAATACTGCCGCTGGATCTCATGCCTTATGTGTAAAACTGAAGAGATGAGAGTGAGGACATGAGGTGTTCTGAGCGATGGATAGGAGACATTTCCATACACTGGCTGCCTTCATTAGATTATTTTTTCTGGATTATGAACAAGAATTTGGCAAAGTAGCACGATCTGAGTGCTGAGAATTCCCCTTAGGAACAAAATAAGTTTGCTGAAGGGCTCTCTATTATAGACAAAAGGTGTTCTCAGTAATCCCGAGGCTTAGAGGAAAGCTCTAACAGTGATGGCACTCATCCGCAGGGCAGAGCGCTACCGGAGGTGCCCACGGCTCCCTCTTGCTTTCACGCCATCCCATCAACAACAAACAGCCAAACGACAGACTCCACGTAGAGGTAACGGCTGCCACGAGGAGTAGTCCCGGCACCGCGCAGCGTACCCGGACAGCTCCCACCGCCCCACGGAGGAGGAGCCGGCCGCGAGGCCCACCCTCGGCCCGGGCCCAGGCCCAGGCTCCGGCCACCGCCTCCCTGCGAAGCCCGCTCCATCCGGAGGGCGGCAGCCGCGGGCCGGGCACGGCCACGGGCACAGTCCCGCCGCCAGCACAGAGCGGCGCAGCGCTCCGGCCCTGCCCCAGCAATCAGCCGCGGCGCGTGTGTGGGGGTTACCTGCTGTCTTGCGTTCAAAGCCGAGCCGACATCTTTAGGTCTCTTCAGGCTGAGGCAGTCAGAGCCTCCTTCCCTGAAGATATTCAAGACCCGTCTGAATGCTTTCCTGTGCGACCTGCTGTAAGGAACCTGCTTTAGCACGGGGTTGGACTCGATCTCCAGAGGTCCCATTCCAACCCCTGCGATTCTGTGATCCTGAAAGAGAATCAGTCACTCTCCGAGCAGAATCATAATTATATAGAGCCCCTCGTATGCAGACTAAAAGAGTGCAAGGCTTTCCCAACCCTCTGGATACTCTTTTTTCCCCTCTGCCTGACTAGAGTTTTGTGGGAAATGCTGCAGGTAGAATCCCCACCTCTGTGGAAGCCTTCCCTGTGATTCTGGGCTCCAGGGAACCCTTCACGAAGCTCAGGCCGGGCATTTTGGCAGTCCTGTGTTCGTTTCCTCCATCAGAAAAAGAAATTCCCCAAATTCTCATCTCTCTGTTCTTCGCACTGATCGGTTGGGGAAATTCTTGAACATCTTTGAGGCATTTATTTACTTCAGTTACATCCAGGAGAGAGGGTTGTTTTTATCTGACGATACTTGATAACCGTGCTTTGCACATCTCACACCTCAATGGGGTTTCTTATAAAACCAGCTCTCCGACACAGGTTTTTCCTCATCAAATCAGCCTTTATGAGAAATGCCAGGTACTAATCCTCACGTTTTAAAATCACACCATTTCGCCAATCCAGGCAAAGCCTCAGGCAAATTCTCCCAGATTTTGTTTATCCACACAGTGCATAAATCTTTTAACCACTCCATTCGCCTGAGGCCACATGGGGGTTATACGCTGCGCATAAGCACAGTGAACATGCTGTAGCCTTAGGCAATCAGAATTGTTGAAAAAATTGTATGTAAACAGTTATAAACAAGTTTTCAAGATCCCTATTAAATAAGCAATAAACTAATCCTTGTCATACACAGATAGGCACCCATGTCTCAGCTGCTTAAGAGCAAGTTGCGTAAGACACAGTGCCTGAAATACCTCGGTCTGGAAGCCCCATCATTGTGTTCATGCGAAAATGAAAACAAAGACAGCCATAGAGTGGGGAGGCTGATGAGCACAGATAACACTAAAGTACACACAAACTAACGGAAGCTCCTGCTCTGTTTTGACATTCTTGGTAACGTTTACGTTTGTTTCCTTCTTTCAAAGAATACTTACCTGTACCTTGGCACATCGTTTCTGCCGATTCAGCTCCTAGATGCTCTTGCTAAAAACTCTTAAGTGACACCAGTATAAATCACCAGTCTGGAGACCCAGGAAATTAAATTATCCCAAGAGCTCAGCAATGAGTAACTTTTTCCCACTCCCAAGCCGAGAGCTAAACAAAAGGACTCCAGACTACACATTTTCTTGACCCAAGGAGAGAGGCCAGGGAAAAGAAAATAGTACAACAACATATAAACTTGGAAAACCTGCTTAACTAATAGGAGGAACAGCCATCAGCTGCTGGCAGTTGTCCTGACACGGTCCTTCCTCCCAGCACTGTGGGGTTGACCAGATGGCCACACTGCCCTATTAGCAGTTGTGCCCTGCTCACCACCCTGGCCTGGCTCTGTCCTATGGCTCTCAGGGTTGGTATTTTGGCCTCGACAGTGCTCCTGCTCCAAGTAGCCTGGAGCCATGGCTGACAGAGCAGCCAGCTCTGCTCCTACCACATTCCCTCACAGTCCTCAGCTACCCTTACAACACTTTTGGCACACTAAATATCTGAGGACACCACAAATCTTTTTTCTTAGCAGAGAAATGAATGCTGAATGGTATCCACATCTATAACCAAGTGCTTTTATCTCCTTGCCAGGGGCTCCTCCATCATCAGGTATCAAAAATCCTTCTCTCAGCCCTCTGTCACTACATACAAACATAACCCATCACCACCAGAGATTTGTTTTAATGGTATAACTTTAAAAAGTTGCAAGAAAGCATTCAGAAGCAACGCATGCCATTCTGGTCAGCTTCTCACACAATCCATCCTGCCAAGAGGGACTTGTTCCCTCACCCACCACCACCAGTCCTATGGTCTAGGATCTCATTGCAAATTAAGTAAGCAAACACCTGAAGGACATAAGCTAAGCACAGAAGTAGCTTTTGTATTTGCCAGTACATTTGTAGTATACAAAAATATCGAGGAATTTTCCAAACATGAGTGAGATTATTCAGAGAGTAAATAGTAAACCATGCATTGGATAGTAAAATAAGCCAAATGTTCTTCTTTCTCTGATTCTGTTCACTTTGGAGAAAATCTGAAGACTAAGTGGGCAGAAAAGAGGAACCTGTGGACTGCTGCTATCTGGGCTCTTGCACGAATGACAGTGAAGCCAAATGTACAGATATTATCAGTTTCCTGCACTTCAACAGAAGGATCATCTATGGTAAGTTGCCTGGTCTCATCTCTCATTCCCTCATGCTGATTTTTGTTTTTAATAATGACAGTTTGTGCCAAGATTGAAAAATGCTACAGATCCTTATCTCAAGTTCCAGAAGAGTTACTTGATATTTATTGTATTACTAAAGAAGTAGAATGTAAACAAGGAACTAAGAACCACTGCCTGTCTGGGTGAATCTGGAGTACTCCTGCTAGGTCCTAATGTCACTATTTTCCACAGATTTTGCATTGTGCTGGCCAGCAGAATATCCAAATTGCTTTGGGGCTGCATTAAGTACTCTGGGAAACATCAATAAGCTCAGGTCCATATTGGGCAAAGTCTCAATGCTCTGTGAATGTCTTATGCTAATATCCAATGCTCTGAAATCTGTGAGGGTTTATTGGCTGCACTGCCCAGCCAGGTAGTCAGCTGCAGCACCTGAGCTGCTTTGGGGTTATTGTAATTGCAAGATAAGGGAAGTATTGCAACATCATGATCAGTAGCAGAGATAAGGAAGGTAAAAGATGCTCTACAACACATATGCATCTACCACTGCCAATCTGAAACATGGCTGGGAATGTGCAGGGCACAGATGCAAAAAGTCAGAGGTCCTGAAGGATCTGTGGGTCTGAACTCCATGCTTTATACAAGCATGGATATAAACAATAGATCAGCTCTGTTCTAGAAATATTATGGCCATGACCACTCATGGCAGGTTCCGAACATCTTTGTCCTGCCTTTCTTTTCTTCCCCACACAACACTACATTCACACAAAGAACATACAAACTGAGCATGAAAGCATGACAGCACTTCCCATTTTACCAGGAAAATTGGTGTGAGGATGTTCAAAGTCTACAAAAGCAATACACGTCATGGGCTTGCCCTCATTCTCATCTCTCCCACCAGATATCACTTTATCTTCTCTGTTTCATTGGCATTCCCGATGTACAGTTCCGAAACGACCATCTCTACACATTCTTCCTTGACACAATTTCAGCAAAAGATATCTGTTCCAGAAGCCTGAGAACAATGTCCACACCTGAGAGATCTGTCAGATGGTATCTATAGGCAGCTAAGGGGCTACACTACACTGGCAGCTTAGGGTTATTCCTGGAGGAGATATTGTGAGGGACTCTTCTCTGGAGTACTGCCCAGCTCAACTCTTCACTTTTTTTTATACACCCAGAAAACTGTAAGTAAGAAAGCCACCAGGGATATTGGACTCACTGAGCATTGCTGTTGCTGATACCTGTGTTTTCAAAAGGACAAATTTCTTGCTTTTAGTTTTGTGGAGCGTGTCAACAGTGCAATAATAAACAAGAGACAGATGTCAGTCATCGTATAAAGCGAATGCACTTGGTAATGCATGTGCTGTATATCATACTGTATACCACAAAAACCACAGGAGAAATGTACTAAAGGAAAGACTGACACGCTCATCAAAGGAATACCTTATGTATCTGTCTCTTCCCCTCTATTCCTTCTGCTTGCTAAGAAAGCCAGGCTTCACTGACTTTGAACTTGGACAGAGGAATAAACCAGCTGATTTCTTAAAGAATTTGTTTGCTTCTTCTCATGCAGCGTAGTTTTGGGCGACTGAGGAAGATCTAGACAGCCTGAGTAGAAAATGGGTTTTAAATCTGCATTTTGACTGGAAGATAATGATTAGTACCTAATTGTTCGTTAGCAAAACAAAGGAATACAAAGTGATTCTTAACTGAAATAAAAACATGCTTTCAAACTATGATTCTGCAAATATTGTGTTGTTTCTGCCAGATGTTTCTGTCAGAAACATTTAACTTATGCAGAGAGAATCAGCATTCCAACTTTAAAATAACTTTTATCTTGTCTTTTCCATATGTCTTAATTCCCTTGCTATATAACATACTCAATATTATCTACAAATAGTCAACACTAAATTGGAAAGCTAAGAGAATTTAACTTCACTAAGTCCACAGGGCATGTATGAATGGTCGTTAAGAGATTACAAGATCTCTTAATGGTGTGATGTCTGTGCTGACATCACATCTTGTATTTTAAAATATTTGTCTATAACTCTCATACTGGAAAAGAATAACGAAGAACTGAATCAGAAGGCGAATGGGATAATCAGTGTAACTTGTAATCAGTGACCACAAGCCACTTGAAGTCAGCATATTAAGAAATTAGAACATAATATCACAACATGCAATCAGTCAATCACGTGCCAGGTATAGTTTTCTGCTTGCCAAGTCACATTTCTAAACACAGATATCCAATTTGTTTGGAACGTCATTGCTGCAGTCTTTCACCTTCTTAAAGCAAAGCAAAGCTTTGCCATTCCAGGGTATAATAATTTTGACAAGCTTCCTCCAATTGCTAATAAAAGGAAGGAGCAGAATGAATAAACTGAGCAAAGAGATACATTTACAAACACCTGCATTTTTTTCTAAGGAAACATGCTTGGGAATTTCAGCAGTGCAGAGTACTCCTAAATATTTTAGCAGTGTGGAAAAAAAAAAAAAGGTTATATTTGGGCTGCCCCAAAAAATCTGTTAGCAAATGAATCTTTGGTGCATTAAAGTTCTGCTGACAAAAAGCTTAGGGCAGATGCTTTGCACTTCCTGCATCACAGGAAATCCCTGTGCCCCTGTGAGATGAGCGTAAGATGACCCAGCAGAAACGAACAGCAGCACTGTCTTGCCTCAGTCCCTCTCCTCTGGGTTTGGGGACAGCAGGGAATGACTCCTGGAATGGTAACACACTCTTCCCACACTGTCTGTCAGAGTAGGACTAGTGCATAAGAAACATACGAAGAGAGTACTCAAAGCCCCAGCAGTGACTCAGATACAACAGTTTTCCAGTTGGCATGCAAGAGGGAGTGTTTAAGATGATTCCTCTTTTTTTTTTTTTTTTTTTTTTTTTCTTACTGCAGTAGGAGGAGACCTGTGCTGGGATTGGCACAGATGCTCACAAGAAAGGAGTCAGCTGCTGGAAGAGAAGAGAGCTCTTCGCTGTGCGAGACTTCTGTTTCTGTATGGCATACGCATACTGTGAAGAGGATGGAGGACTGCAGGTGCTGTGGAGGAAAAATACCTGAAGAAGTTAGAGCTCAGTAGAGGAACAGCACTTAGGCTGGTAGAAGTCTGCAAGTGTCAGTAACTGATTAACGTGTGTCTCTGGAATGCCCAGAGAAATCTCATGGTGTAGCTACATTTTGAAAACAGGGGATGAGAAAACAAAAGTTTTACAGGTCCATCTTTTGCAGTACATTCCAAATGCATCACTCCTCTACTTCCCATTTCCCAAAACTGTCTAATAAAGGCAAGATTACCAGTGGCACCCGTGCAAGTTCCAGCCACGGTCTTTCTCCACACAGGGAAGTGAAGGCTTGAAGGTGGAAAGTTTCCAAATCACTGCAGAACATCACTAGAAATCACCGTTGCTTCATTTTTTCTTCCTGCTGAGACTTGTCATCCTTAAAGCTGTGGGGAGGGCTATTGCATAAGGCTGGCATTGTTCAGGCAGGAAAATTTCCTGACCATGATGGCTGCCACTGACACAATGTGCAGAAGTCTTCGCTTGAAATATGGCTCAGGATATTCTCATGCAGCTCCCCTAGGCAGCCAGGTTGCTTTAATTAATCTTACCACTCTTTGGTGTATGAAGAACCAACAAGAATAGTACAGTGCAGTGAACGGATGAGGGTCGTGCAATAAAAATAAGGGTGCCTTATCTTAGTCTGCAGTCTTTTTATGGAAAAAAAAAAAAAAAAAAGTAGTGTTTAGACTATTCTGGAAAACTTCTATAACCTTTGAAGGGAGAGTAGTGGCATACAAAGTTAAGCTGTTTTGGCATAAACACATACTCTGCCCTCTTTCCAAAGATTTTAGTGTGGTTGAACTGGATACTTTAGAAAGCTGCAAAGTACCGACTGGATAACTTTATATCATTTAATTAAATGTACAACTGAATAATTAATTTATGTATTGATTAGACTTTTTGAATATTCATGTTCCACAGCTCACATTTCCTCCAGGGAATGATAATTAACTGCTTTGTTATTCCTGCTTTACCTATGTTTCCGCTGAAGAACTGAGCTGTGATGGACAAACATCATCCTGCCCATTTTGCCACATGAGAATACTGGTTTTAAGTAAGAAGCTACAGTAACTACAGAAATCAAGCAGTGCCTAGTTTAAAAACACAATACTTCAAGTAAAAAAGATCCCCAAAAGGAAATCAGTGTAGGGCAACAAGAGTGACCAGAGTTTTAAAACCAGTGACGTCTGGCAAATTAAAGAAGGAAATGATTACTTTTACAGTTTTTCTCTCTTTTTTAGAAGAAGCTTATTAAATCCTACAAATTAAAATGATATGGTATAATCATTACTATCCTCTGCTGGGAAAAATATGAGAAAAAAATTGAGTTGCTTTGCAGAAAATAATACTGGAAAAGTTTTTAATAGGTTATTGAAACATTTGAACAGTATAGCCATGGAATTTCTGGAATCTGACAGGGTACCCTTTATTCTTCAGTTCAGTGTTCTTCTGGCATTTATCTATCACAATTGGTTGGGGTTGGAGGGGACCACTTGTGATCATCTACTCATAGAATCGTGATCTGATCTCCTCGCTTCAAGCAGTCACCTAGACTACTTGGATCATGTCCATGTGAGTTTTGAGTATCAGGAGACTCCACAACGTCTCTGGGCAGCCTGTTCTTCTTCCAGTACTCAGTCACTCTCAAAATAAAGTTTTTTCTCATATGCAGATAAAACTTCCTGTGTTTCAGTTTGAGCCTGTTGCCTCATCCTTTGCCAGGCACCACAGAAAACAGCCTGACCTCATTCTATTGATACCCTCCCTTAAGATATTTGTACACAATAAGATACCCTCTCAGGCTTCTTCGGGTTTAACAGGCCCAGCTCCTCCAGACTTTCCTCGTAGGAGAGATGTTCCAGCCCTTTAAGCATCTTTGTAGCCATTTGCTGGACTCACTCTAGGAGCTCCCTTCCCTGTCTTTCTTGTACTGCTGAGCCCAGAACTGCATACAGTACT